>WBMV01006157.1:309029-323869 GCA_013396655.1 Campylorhamphus procurvoides
GGTGGTAGTGGAAAGGTGTTTCCAACCTGTTTTTATTTCCTATTTTTAGTCTTTAGTTTGTTAGTAATAAATTTAAGCTTTATCCTAAGTTCTGCTTTGCCCTTGGTATTAATCAAAGCTCCTCTTTGGGTTATCTCTAGCCGTAAATTTCTATCTGTTTTTTCCCTTCCCTCTGGAAGGCGAAAAGAAGGGGAAGAAAGGCCTTGAAAGACACCAGGCCTGGAAAGATCCAGGGTCAAACCACCACACATGGAGAGAAAAAATTAGGAGAAACTTCATAGTATTAAAGGGAGTTTTAAATAGCAGAAAGCAATATTCAGGAAATGGAACATTGCATATACTCTTTAGTAAAGGATAAAGAATTTGGGACTGGAAGGTCTCTTGCATATGATAAGACAAACTTATGCTGCAATTGGTGCAAGAGGTTTAGACTTCTGTGTCCCTAAAGCTATACTGCCCAAATAGAGTCATATCGATTCACATCAATATTCTTTTGTCATTGGGAGATGTGAAGACCCCAGCAAGAATCAGTACTTAATGGGTTTTCCATAAGGATCTTTCCATGCTCTATCTGTTGTGAAGTTCAACGGTCTTCTGAGCTGGAGATAATTTAACATGCTCTCTTTAAATATTTTATTCCACTGTGCTCTTAGGCAAAGACATCATCACACCCACTCCCCATCATGTGTCAGCCTGCAACCTGGGAGCTTGGAGTTTGGCTTTCAAAACTTCAGGTGCTTCAATGACTTCCAGCTCAAGACTAACTTTGCCTTTCTCACACCAATAAGCCTTTCAGATCCTGACATACCCCCTCATGCATTAGTGCTACCATGCTCATGGCAGGACCACCTCTTTGACATTAGAGGATCAAACACTTGCATCCATGTCCAAACAGCTAAGGCTCAAAAGTCTAAATCTGCTCAGGCTTGCTTTCGAATGATCTTTTAAAAGAAGAAATCAATCTGCCAGTATTTTACTTATTATCATTCTTTCCTAAAAAAAAAATTAAATCCATTTAATTGGTCTATTTAAAGTATTAATTTTTTCCCCATTTTTATACTCAAAATACCACTTCTCAGCTCTTCAGAAGCTGAGATTTCATATAAAATTGGATGAAATAAAAAGAAATCCATACTACTTATTTACCTGTTTGTTGCACCTGACATGAAAAGTTAGAATATGAATGGAACAGATGTCCAATTTTACAATTACACCTCAACTTTGCACTCAGAAGTGTTTTTACCTGACAGCAAAAACAAAGAATACACATTATTTTCTATATATACAGTAAAATTTATTTAGTAGAAAGAGGGTTCTTCAGACAAACTCTCAGTCTTGAAAAACAAGTAAAATGCCTGGGTTCCTACATCATGTAAGGAATTGAAGAGTAGGTAGTATGACTTTGAATGCCTGGGGGGAAGCTAGATTATCTCTACCCTATTAAACCCTTCTGCTTCTTATGTGTTGGTCCACTCACAAGCATTCACTGCTTAATGCATAAACTTATCAGACTTTGATCTCTTGATCTGCCTCAAGACTTCACTCTCCATTGACTAATTCTCCAGACTTTTTTTCATTCTTTGCTTCTTTGCAACCATGGATGCCCCTTCTCCCTAACAACTCCAAAGCTTCCTTATTGCTTCCTTTAAATAACTCCTTACAGCTCTCCTCTGCCTGACCTAACGACATTTGTTCCAATAATACTCTGTTTCCCTTTTTCATTTTTTTAATAAATGTAGTTTTTTCATTTAACTTCATTATTTCACTCATTCCCTTCATATTTTCACTTATTATTATACCTTCAATGCATTTTATTTCAGTTTTAGGGGTTCAGCGGTGGGAATAGAACAAACTGTTGGCGTGTATTTGAATGGGTAATACCAAGATGTTGGAATGGAGATTTTAAGCAATAACTTATAATATAAATGCAACAAAGTAAGAGAGGGAAGGTAGGAAGGGTCATCCTGATAAAAACAGGCAAAAAGAGAAATGGGAAGGAAATCAAAGAAAGTGAGGAAGAATGTCAGAACATGATAAAAATATGTTAATTCTCCTACCAAGTCCCCTTGCCTGTCAGGAAGATTGTGGTCCATAACACTGGCAAGAATTACTCTCTACACTCTCAGACCTCATGGAGAGGAATGCTCATGGTCTCCATTTTAGTTTTCCAGTGTCAGTACTGAATAAAAGCTCATACTTACTGCCATACAGAATCGGTTACTGTAGCAGAGATGAACAATTTATTAGAGATGGAAAGAGCCAGTTATCTATAATGTAGATAAGTATGAGACCACTAGCAAAACTGATTCATAATGAGATATGGCAGAGTCACTAAACTTTGAAACTCCAATTTATAGATAAATCAAAGTGGGGGAAGATGAATAGAGTAATAAATTATTTTTTTCATCATAAAAATCAATAATGAGATTTAGTATTGCTTCGTTTAAGATAAAAGGATGAATAAAAGCAGTTATTCACTGTTATGGCACAACTGCAGGTTACAGATCTGTATTTTCTCATGTACCCACAGGTACATGGCTGAAAAGGATTGCAAAGAACCTCCTGAGTTTATAATAGGAACAATTATCCATGAATTGTACTCCTCAAAGAAAAGTCTTCTTTGAGCTGATCTGAAGAGGGAATCTGGACACATCATGATTTTTTTGATCTCTCATAATTTTTTTTTTTGATCTCACATTCTCCAGAGCACCTAGAACACATTTTCTGTCTCAAAGTATTATTTACCATCAGGAAAAAGACAGGTGAACAGTCTAATTGTATCCATCCAAATAACAGGGAGACAAGAACACTGTTCCAATTTTTGCTTATGCACTTCTCAGCTCTTCTCCATTAACACAGACTTTTCTACTAAACTGCTAGTATTTATTTAATCTTTTTTTTTTTTTTTTTTACATTGCAAGTACAATGCAAAAGTGAAATGCTCTGACTATCCTGGTAACAGTGATAGATGTGTAATACATACAGATACTCACATCACATTCATGTAATGCCCCAATTTTTCCTGAAACAATGCTTCACTGTGTTTTGAGACTGCCAAGTTTCTTCACTCAGTGGTTTGTCATTCAAAATTTATCTCTAGAATGCAACAGACATCCTGCTGGCGCAAAAGCAAACACCCAGCTAGTGGAAACTCAGCTTGTCTATGACTGCAGTATTGATTTCCAGTGATTCTTTTAAAAGGTGAAGTAAATTGATTACAAAATAGGGTACAGCTGTCATTCATTTAATACACGCAGTATCTGCCCACTGAGGTCCTGAGAGTTTCTTGATTCACAAGATAAACTCTGTAGAGCAAAGTTCAGAGTTGTAACTGGTTTTCTGTGATGACTATAGATGGAATTCATCTCTGTATTATACCATTTCCCTTCGTCCACTGAAAAGGATGTACATCTTTCTTACATAATTCCATTAAATCAGTAAAGTATCACTAAATCAGAACCTTAATATTCATAAATATGTTCAGTGAACACACTAGTCTTATGTTATTTTGGGAGTTGAGAAGAAGTGTGCTTAAGGACCATACAGAAAACATGCTGGGGAAATCAGGCTTTACTGATGTGCTCTACATAAAGACTGAGATGAAACTAAGTTTATTATATAAGAGCTTCTGTATGTTACTTATTATATTTTCTCAATTTTCTCCTAAGTATCTAATAGTGTCCCAGCATTCTAGGTATTGTATAAAAAGAATATTATCATGACTAGCAGAACAATGCAAAAAATGCATTTAATTTATGTCATGTAAAAGGAATGCTTTGGGTGTTTTTTTTTTAACTTTTAACTCCTCAGCATTTTTCTCACTTACGCTGCAAGTATTTTAATCTTCAATAAAAGTAAAGAACAACATGCCTTCAGAGGGCTCCACAGGGTACTGGAAAAGAGTGTGCGAGACTTTTTTTAACAGTAAAAAACAGTAAAAAAAGAGTAAATAAACCACGAATATCCTGTTCAGCATCATCTTATTCCTCTCATTCCCACAATAAATCAAATATGTTAATACAATAAGAAGAAAAAAGAAAGACAAATTAGTATACAGAGTCACAGTTATGAAGAATCTTACACTACTTTGAGAGACTCTTCTCTGTTAACCTGGCCCTGCTAACATATATATACTAACACATGCCCATTTTTTCCACATGTAAGCCACATGACACTAAGAAAAATTGTATACTTCTTTGACAAAGCCTTTTATAGCAGTTCACACTGGTAAGATGTGTATTAATAGAAATGACAAGAAATTCAGTATTTCACAGAGCAGCATGAAGCCCAAAATCTTTCAAACCATTTCCACTTTCTGATTACCAACAACAGATAAATCCTGATATCATATTGTCCTTGGAATAACCCTGTCAATAATTTGCCACTAGAAAAACCGCAAACACTAGAATGGTAACAATTTTCAAACTGAGAGCAATAAATACATATTAAAAATACATACTACACAGAAACACATATTTAGCATTTCAGTCAGCAGTAGCTTGAATTAGTAAGTTCAATTCTAAGATATCACATGTGTGATGCATCTTTGCATTCTGAAAATAAAATCCTAGTGGCAACCAAAAAGACAATTAACAAATGTCAGTATCTAAGGGAAACATTAAATGGCTGACTAGAATACAGATGATTAAACAAATCCAGCTTATTGCAAGGGGTTTGGGGTATACAGAGTTCAGCTTTTCAGAAAACTTAGGGAAATTCTCCCTAGCTCAAGTAACCAAAAACTCAGCTCATTATGGAGGAGGATAATCAACATGCAGAATATTTGGGGACAGGTAGAATATATTTTTTATTTTCCCCCTTTGTTTCCTTCTTTCTTTTTTTTTTTAAATACAAATAGTTTCCTGTATCTTTAGAGTGAAAAGTGGCAATAAACATTCTTAAAAAAATTAAAAAGTGAAAGCCATGAGCCAATACAGATAATGAGTTCATTAAACTAGTCACATCCCTTAAGTATTTATGAAACTTGAGGAGAAGCATAGATTTGTTTTTCAAAAGAAATCCTTTTCTGTAGCTTGTAATTGCTAATGGGATGATTCTGTCACCCTTGTACATAAATAAATAATGCCATTAGATTGCTTCAACCACTGAAAAGGGCCAGGAAAATACAATTATCTCAGCAAGTGCTGTAGCATATATAACATCTAAATTGAATAGTTACATGCAACCTGGACACATCCATTACAGTATTAGATTTCCTATAACTTGTCTATTGTAGTTTTATTCAGCCTTCATCTCCTGTAAGTTTCAGAAAATAGAAATTAAAATAAATTCAGAACCTTCCTGAAAATAAAACCAGAACCACAAGTGTCATTAATTGAACATCAAAACATACTCTTATAATCTCCTTACATGCTGGCCCATTTCCCAAAATTTGACACCTGCAAGTGTGAACTATTTTGGATATGTACTACAGAAAAAATTGTTCATAAATATTTATAAACAACATGACAACTGTGCACAAGATATTCATTATTAAAATAAATGCCCTGAACAGTCCTAATGATTGCGATACTAACACAGAAAGGAATTTCTGAGCAGTTTAAAAATACCTTTCGTTAAAATAGTATTCACTCAAAATACTTACCCTAACCATATTGATTCTTCTAAACAAATGGTGCTAAAATTCCTGAGAATTACTCTTCTCTTTAGCCTAGAATTTCCCTCTATTCACATATTTTTAAAGTGTATTTAAGCTGGATTTAAAAAAATTAGTATTTTTATTGCCTTGTGAAATTACATTTTCTAATAACTAAAGCATAATTAAGCAGTTGAGTATGTTGAGTAACAGTATCTGTAAAGGCATTGTTCCATCTAAAAGTGTGTCTACGCATGCTTGACTTCTGCTGTACAAACTCTTTCACCACCCCTCTGCCCTGTGGACTGATGCAGGTATTGATTCAAACTGGACAGCTGACTACAATTTATCTTCACAGTGCTGAATGTGAATGTGAAACTCATAGAAGAAGTAGTGCTTAGCCTTTATCTGTACATAGGAGAGTCTGTTCCTGTGTATGGTGACTTTACACAACATAACTCTACTGCTTATGAACAAAATCCCAGGAAAACATGAGAAGTAAAACAAGTCATGACAATGAATAAATGTCTCAACTAATCAAGCTGAATTCCATTTCAGAGGAAAAAGTGGCCAATTACAGTAATTTTACGTGCAATTAATGAAATCAACCAAAGTTGAACCAATCCCATCCTGCACAGATAGATTCATGCTGTGTCTAGAAATATCAGAAAAGAGTATTCAGTTCAATTTCCTGCGTGAATATGGACAGCAACACTTTTTTTAAATGAATCACTGCTCCATGGAAAGAATATATGATGCAAAACATCTAATTCTGATTTAAAAATTGTCAGTGAAGACTAGCTTCTGGAAACTCTTGTATTTTACAATGGACAGTGCTCTGGTTATGCCAAAGATGAAAACCTGCCACCTTTCAAACATGATTCCTGATATAGTTGTGTAGCATCTTAATGAGTGCATACTGACACTGATCAAATCACCCTCTAAATTTCTTCTGAGGAGCTGCTGGATTGAGCTTTGTGAGATAACTACATGAAAAAGTGTATCCATATGTCTTTAACATCACTCTATATTCTAGCATGGAAAAATCCTTCACAAGAAACAATACCTATTTTTGACAAGGTATTTTAGTTCTTAGTTGAGTTGGTACAGTGTTTGCTTATGTATATCGCTCTTACAACATTAGTTTTTGCTCCTCTATTTTTAGCTGCATTATAAATGCATAAAACCTGCACTGCAGTTAAATTAAGAAATCAGAAAGCTAAGTGCTCAATTGAAACAGACATTTCCCAACCTTCATGAGAACAGCTACTCAAAACAGTCTGTACAAAGTAAATTCTGTCACTGGTTTTGAAAGCATTTACCCACAAATCTTGACAGTTGCCAGTACTGAAGCTAAGCTTGAAACATCATACAAACACTGCCTTTTCAGTATTGCAACAAAACTTATTTATGTTGGGAAAAAATCTGTAATGTCAGGAATGCATCAAATATATGAAATTCCTAAAAAAAGAAAGCAGGCAATACTTGCAAAAGAATCACATAGAAAACCAAGCAGCTGTAGGCACTTGAAATGTTCACTGCAGAAATGTAAGGTACACTAAAGTCAAGCCTTACATGTTAAATGAAAAGCTCTTTGGAAGAGGGATTATGCTTTTCTGACTCTAAGCACTGTCGCACAAAATCCTTCAATAAGCTACAGTTGTTACGATAAAGTAAAGCTGAGTAAGGCTGGTTAACTTAAAGACCTAGCCCTGGTCCTAACAGAATAAATGAGTTAGACAATATCTGCACCTAAGAAAGCCTTTTCATTTCAGAAAGGAAACACACTTTTGCAAACAGACCCTCTTAATGACCAGCAAGTTCAACCCTCCTATAGTCCTACTTATGCAGATTTTGTATTAAGATGTGTTAAGTGAATCTAACACAGAGTAAACTCATTAAACAGAGTAAATCTACTAATGTACTAAGACACTCATCTGAGAAAAAGGTTTTGATGTCCTTTTCTTGAAAAAGTCCTTCTGGCACAAGAAACAGAACATACACACTGCAATCAGTTTCTGACTGTGGCTTGGTTTGGTTCTTTTACTATCATGTTATCACTTACTATTTCAGTAACATGAAAGTCTAATGCAAATGATACATTTTCCTCTCTGCATATTTTAAAGAGAAACTTAATTCCCTAGTTTCTCAATTATGAATTAGCAGACAGAGATCATGGACTTTTTCCTGAAAGGACCGGAAAACACTAGATAATCACTCTGACATAAATTACATTACAGCAATAGCTGGATCTCTGTAAATCACAGATTGTGTTAAAAATGTGATAGAACTAGTTTTCTGAGTCCTATTTGTTTAACAAAGGTATTTTTGATTATGTTTTAATATGGCAGCACCTGTCAGCTACAACCGGGTTGTAAGAGACCTTACAACCAACATGAAGAAATGGTTCAGGGTTATAACAGCAAACACATTTGAACATGATAAAATCAAATTAGATGGAATACATTCAGGGTATCTTCTTAAGAATTAGTGCATGAGAATATGGCAGAACAGCAAAGGCTGCCTGAAAGCTTTTTAGCTCTGCTGCTTTCTAGAATATAACTCACTACGGTAACACACTGGGTTCATAAAGACACTGATGTGCTGCAGTCTTGTGTTATCAAACAAGCATGATAATAAATGAAAGCAGTGACTAACCACAAAGAAGTTGCTAGAATAAAACTCTTTTTCTGACTTTTAAACATCACACCTTACACAATATGTTGATCTACGTTTCTTTTCTATTTCCCTTTTTCACAGGGATCTAACTGATTTCTCTAAACGAAAACTGATGTGTTCCTTTTAATTTATAAATTTCCTATGATTCCTACTTTCCATTGTGAGATTATATTAAAAATACTTATGATTTCTAATCCTGCACAGTGGATGGGAATTCATTATATGTGGAGTTTTACCAAAGGACTTAGAGTATGGTTTTAATCCTTAAAATTTCCTTTAAACTACAGAAAGTAGGAAAGTTCAGGAAAGCTAAAACCGCCTTTTAAAAATCTCAGATTTTAAATCACTCTTCTCCCTCACATGCTGCTCTTTGTGACAAAATAATAGAGCAGTTGCAAAATAACAGCAAAACAAAGCTGCAAGAAAGCAGTTAATAGTTCAATTTACTGGTTGGAATCTCTGTCTCAACAGAAGTGTTATTTTCCTATTGTACTTAATGGTTTGTTTATTAGCTAGAAAAAAGAAAGCAGATCAGGTAAAAATCTGGCTTCTTCTGAGTTTATTTGGAAACTTGGCATTTCTTCCAGAAATCTTTATTTGATCTTCAATAAAGAAACCTATCATCAAAAATTGGCAGTGAAAAAAAAATACACAATTTTATTGAGTATAAACATTTTAGAAATATGGGAAGGAAGAGAATAAACAGCAGGTTGCATTTACCTGTGCTGGGGAGTTATCATCAGTAGAAAAATAATTTCTAACAGAGAGCTAATATCACTTCAAAGACACCTCAAAAATGTCAAAGAAACAAACAGAAAGGTCTTGGCCTTCAGCACCAAGGTTATATACAGCATCTGCCTCAATGGGAAAGGTCCTTGAGTGCTGCAGCAATGCAGCCAAGAGGAGCAGGAGAACAAGAACTGGAAGACCCAAGAGTGTAATTCTTGGTAACTGCCCAGTGCAACACCACCCCTGACTGCTACTGTGGAGAGCTTTGCCATGGAGGGATAGAAGCCACTGCTGGGGTTGGAGGGGCAGGCAGTGGGCATGGAAAAACAGAACACTGGAAGAGAAGTTAAGGAGTTGTTTGTGTCACGGAGGAAATTGCCAGGTCGTAGTGCAAAATGTTCCACAATGGAGAAAGAAAGCAGTCTAAAATAAAGTAAATCACTTGAGATTTAAGAAGAGAGTGAATTAGCAAAATGTTCCAAAACTGGAAAGGCTGTAGATACTACACTGTATAAATACTTGATGATTGAGTTACTGTAATAATCATGATCAGTGACTGAAACTGTTGATTCAGTCTGGTTGTTTAAACTTTCATTAATTAATGCACTCCATTTATTAAAATTTTTTGCTTGAAAGCATTCCATTGAGGCTTTATAATATTCCTCTGATTTCCTCAGGTATTCTCAATTATGTTGGCTGTTCAAAACACAAAGAAAAGCACTTAACAGGTTCATACCTCTCCCATGAAGTACACTGATGTGTTCTTCTCAGTAATTAAGGTTCACTTCATCCCTCTGCTTCTAGGTGTAACAGATAAATCATTGCAGAATAGACTACCTTAAATCTTACACAAAGGAAGTCATGTCCATGATTACTCTGTGGAAAAACATCTACTTTCTAGAAACCGGGGTGTGTTCATCGGTTAAAGTATATCTTATTTAATGCCCAAAAGGAGTTTCCTTTGTTTTGTTTTTTTAAAGGTGGGTAATCAGTCATTGAGGTCTTATACTACACTTCCAGACCACAAAGACATAGTGGGTTTCTTCCAGTTATTTATTTTATTCTAAACCCCTGGTTAGTTAAATGTGCTTTACATACAGGTGGACCTGGAGACACTTGACACACCAATGCAGGCTAGAAATAATCAAGTCTTTTGGGCTTGTTTAAGTGTAAGGAAGTTATTAATAGAGTACAGACCTGTGCTAATTTACAGCAGCCTGTTAGATTTATTTCTGCTTCTATTATTTATTTTTTCATGTGTGTAAGAAAAGCAAAGTGCATATGACACATTTTACACTCCTACTTAATTAGAACAAACACCACCTTTAGTAGCTGTCAACATGAACTTAAGGAGATTAATTTCACACTGGAAATGAAATTTCTTGATATCTTAGAGACATTTTAAAAGTACACTAGAAGCGATGTATATGTGAAGTCAATCTGAATTTCTCTCTTTGGAAGAAGGGTTCCCTTCTTCCCCTGCAGGTAAATGAAGGAAATACAGATGTATAACTAACCAATTCTGTGAATTTGAATTTAAGAAAGTGAGGACGAATTTAGGACTGTAGCCCATGGGGCTTGTTAAAATCTGTGTGAAAACCTAAACATCATCTTACCCATCTCAACGGGCTTTAAAGTTGCTCTGATGTAATATTAAACAACAAATAAAATGATTCCTTTACAGGAGAGTATTAGAAAATTAACTTTGTAAGCAGAGGTGAACTTTGAGGTAAAAGCAGTGCACACCCTTCTTGTACACCTTTTCTGGGAATCAAAACTCATCAGTGTAATGGTCTGTGCTCACAGATCCCCAAGAGGAGTCACAGTGTCCACCTGCCTCCAATTTTATGGAATCAGAAGCACTTGCAAACTTGTTGCTGTAGTGCAAGATGCCCAAGAAAGATCCCATGTGCAATGTGGCAAAGCACCCAGTTATGCATAGGCTTAATCTAGAGTGAAACATACAAGTTAGCAGCCTAGATTAGCCAGGAAGACAGGGCAAGGGAAGAAAATGCCTTGCTGCCTCTCAAGGGAGAAAGGGCATAACCTCTCCCCCCATCCTGAGCACAGGTGGGCTTCACTTATGTATGCAAAGAATGCCAAGCATCTCTTGCTGCAGTTGACTTACAATAGGCACCAGCAGCTTACCTACACACACAACCAGGGCAAGGTGTTCCAGCCAGAGCTGGGGGAACGAGATCTTGTAACTCTGGGCAGATGGCACCGCAGGAGGAAGGCTTTGGTATCTTGTTCCCCAGTATACTTGTTGGTACCACTTTCTTGAAATAAAGTGAGAACAGAGAGGAGAAGTGAAGGAAATAAACATGAAGAAACCCACCCTTGAAAAATCCTAGACCATTCAACAAAGCCAAACCCTAAATACTTTATCAAATATTTCAGAGACTGAAAGGTTACACTTGTGAAAGAGTCTATTCCTTTTTATCTGTCTAGTACACTTACTGTTCTAAGTGGATAGCAAATAAGCAAACGTACAGATACTTTTCACACCACATTCTTTTCCATGCATTCTTTTCCATAAACATGAAATTTCTCTGATGAGGCTCAGAGAATTCTTCAGATCACAACGTCCCTAACCTTCACAGAAACCACATCACAGGGAACTTCCATCAAGCAAGGCTGTTATATCTACTGAAATGTACACCTTCCCAGTTCTCTTCTATTACCTTTCCTAACTTCATTAAAAATCTCAAATTCGGACCTCAATATTAGTTGTTGTCTGCAAACACAGGCTTTTAGAAGGTACTGTGGCATTTAATGAAATATTAAGTTAGCCTGCTTTATGCAAATCAGCTCATTGAAAAGCTTTGCACCTGAAATCAATTGAAAGATGCCATCCAGTGGCTAAAGGCAGCACGAAATTAGTATAAAACGGGCGGGAGGGTTCAACTACAATGACATCTAGTGGTAAGATATCAAACCGGTAAAACAACTTTCAGAAACAGAACTAACAAAGAATAATAGTTACTTTTAAAGTTAAATCAAATACAAGCTATTCCACCGTATGATTTAAAACAGACATTGCTAATTATTTTGCACCCTAGGTCTTTTTTATTAAAAAAAGTGGGATAAAACATCATCCAACTTTATTTGTAACTTTGAATATTTATTACTTGCAAAAACTATTTTAAAGGAAAACTAATAAAAAATGTTTCTAATACCCATACGGCTTTTAATTAGAATTGTTTGTAAAGCTAAGTGTCATATGAGGTAATTTTCTTTGTTCATGAATCCTATGTCTTTTAAACCAAAAGCCTTATTATAGAATACAAAGTAGAGGAGGCTTTGGAATCCTGATTAAAAATAGTCTATGTACTAGTATATTGCATAGGGTAGATTACATTTCTATATGGTCATATTGCTTGCATTTTCATATTGTTCCTTTTATATTATTTCTTTCATTGCATTCCTTTGATTCTGGTTTCTAATGAAACCCTTAAAAGAGAAGAGATCAGCCTGAGTTGATGCCATGAAAATATTGCAGATCCCAAGAACATAATTTTCAATGAAATTCACTAGTTGTGAAGGAGGGAAAGAAGACAAAAAAAAAACACCTTTAAAAAAGCTCCCATAGGGGACATGTCTTAGATTCTAGTTACTCTATGTAAAAAAATACTAATTCCATTGTGCGTCAGCACAAAGCAAATCTGACAGAGATTATAGAAAAAAAAATTAATAAGGGCTTACATTTTGAAAAGCCTATTAGTTCAGAAATACTATTAGAAATACCAATGTACTCTGAAAAGCATTTTGAAAGATAAATATTAACTGAAGAAGAAGCAAGTAGCTTCTGTGTTTGCTTGTAAGTTTTACTTATTTTGTATAAATTATGTATGTTTTGTATTAACCGCTATACATCTCTGATAAACATCTGGTTAATCATCAGTAAGAATTACAGTGTCAGTTCAACACATTATGCATCTGAAATACTGTGCAAATAAAGAAATTGTAATGAGGAAGGCTATGCTTTCTTGCCAGAGATGTGGCATAACTGCCAGCAGTCCCCAATGGCCCAGTGCTGAGACCGCAGACCTCAGCTCTGCAGATGCAGTGAATCTAATTTTGAAATATGGAAGATGAAAGGAACAGCAGATGACTTATGAACGAAATCCTGGAGGAGTCATGTAGTTTCAGCTTTAAGTGTCAAGCTTGTGAAAGCACAGGAGTAAGAATGTTATTTTGTTGAAAAATAACAAGATAAGCAATCTGGAGAATAACAGATTAGCAATCAGTCACTGATGTTCACATAAAAATTCATATTCGTATACATGAACACATTTTTTTCCCTTTTAATTTAGCCTAGGACAAACTAAAAATATAAAAACCCAGGAAATAAAACAATAAACAAAAAAAATCGAGAAAAAGATCAACATAAGAACAAAGGATTAGCAGTGGTGGGGAGGATGAACAAAAGAATAGGAGGTATATTTTTTAACACAAACGCAGTCCATCCTACACTTTGGCCACCCTAACTCCTTGGTATCTAACAATGGCTCCATTATAGTAACAGTTTTTTGCTTAGCTAAGTTTAGCTAGCTTATGCACCCATAGCTCTATACAGCTAATATTATAGGAATTTTGAACTTGTATTATTCAAATTAATCAATCACTATTGTTGAAGAACAATCCCATAAAAATGTGGCGCTTTTGTAAGGGGCTCACCTTTAATATAAGTGCTTAATTACAGGACTCAAGAATCTCTGTATCTAAGTAAAGGTAAAATTCAATGCACGATTTCACATGTAAAAAAAACCCAAAAACCTTAGCTGTATTAAAGAGGTTAAAAGTTTAAATTTGTGCTAAAGGAATTTCATGCTAGATGCCACCTATCATCTAAAAGCACTTCTGTGGCCCAGTCTTTGACTGTGGAAGATCTTCCAATGTGTCAGAGCAACATTTCTTAATAAAAGGTCAAATTATATATAAGTAAGATAGTTATCTGAACATAAGATGTGTCATATGGTTTCTTGAAGTAAAGACAGCAGAGGTAGCTGTTCTTTATATTAAACTATTAATCTTATTTATTAAAGGCATTTTCAACCCAGTCTGGTATTCATTCAAAGAAAGAAAGGAAACATAAGAGAAGAGCAACTGTCATCATCTACCTGGACTTGTGCTGGGCATTTATCACTATCCTGCATGACACCCATATCTCTGAATTGGAGAGGCATAGATGTGTGGATGACACATATAAGGAATGGACTGGATGGTAGCACTTAGAGAGTTGCAGTCAATGCTCAATATCCAGTCAGAAAGCAACAATCAGCACTGTTCCTTGGGGAATAGTATTGGGATTAGTGCTGTTTGACATCTTTGTCAGCAGAATGGATGGCACTAAGCACACACTCAACAAGTTTGCTGACAACACCAAGCTGTGTAGTGTGATCAACCACACAGGGGAGGAGGAAAGGATGTCATCCAGAGGGGCCTGGACAGGCTTGAGAGGTGGGCCTGTGTGAAACTTGTAAAGTTTAACAAGACTAAGTGAAAGATTCTGCACCTGAGTCAAGGGAATTCCAGGTATAAATACAGGCTGGGTAGAGAGTGGCCTTAGGGAGAAGGTCTTGAGGTGCTGGTGGCCAAGAAGCTCCATATAGCCCAGCAATACACACTCACAGCCAGAAAGCCAACTCTATCCTGGGCTACATGTGGTCAGCTGGTCAAGTGAGGTGATTCTGCCTTTCTATTCTACTCTCATGAGACAGCTGGAGTGCTGTGTTCAGTTCTGGGGACCCTACAAAAGAAGGATGTGTACCTGATCAAGCATGTGCAGAGAATTGTGACAAGGGTCATCAGAGGGCTGGAGCACCTCTCCTAT
>WBMV01006157.1:324340-352205 GCA_013396655.1 Campylorhamphus procurvoides
CCCTTCTCTCTCAGGAGGGGGGAATCTGTGTGGCCAGCAGTTGGGTTTGGCAGGGAGCCAACCCAAACCTCCACATTTTTTCCAACTGTTTTCATTCCAAAATATAATTTTACCAGAATGTCATGAATTTTCATTTTCAGGGGAAAAACGTTCAATAGCAACATCTTTCCAAAGTTGCTCAGATTAGCTGTGGTCCTGAACTCCAGTTCAAGAGTCAAAGTATATTAAATTTATTTTCTAGACAGGAAAGCTTCATTTTATTCCTGTAGTTGTGAATTTGGAACCTAAAATACAGAGAAAATTGATATAGTAAGAATAACTTAGCACTACTGATAGTTCTAAACATATTCCAGTGTATTAAATTGTAATAGCTGTATAATTTTCCATAAATAAATATTATGTGCTTCTTAAAATCTTTCACTCCACAGTGTTTTTATCAAGCTATCTACAATTCATTACCAGACACAGATATTTTTGCTACAAAGTACAACAGACAGACAATATGAGGGCGCAAATATCAAAAAAATCTCAGGAAAAGTTTAGCAGAGTGGGTGTATTCTTTTCTGACCAGAGCTTAGAATAGGGAGATAAAATCTGGTTGTGAAGTATTTTGTCAAAAAGCAAAATTTAATTTGCATGATAACAGAACAAGTTGTTCTTTCTGGCTAACATGCAACACCTACCCAAGTCCCTCATATGCAAATTGGTTTCATATTTTTCTTCAATATGAATTAAGAAAAAGCTTACTTTGAATTTCATTTATGTAGAAGCTGGAAATGGTTATTATGCCACAATACCACTGTTTTTTCATTCAGTGTTACTGGTCTTTTCTGCAAAATATTAGTCACATTAATCATTTCTCTTTTGATTTTTTTTTTAATAAGCAAAACCCTTGGGTATTGACAGGAAGGGGTAATTATGTTGCTGAAATGTTTTTCTAAAAGTAGCAAATAAAAAACCTCTAAGACAAAACACGAAATAAATTTTCATGAGTGAGTAACATGCGAAATGAGCTTAAGGGATCTATCTTCTGACTAGAACTTCAGCTTTTTAAAAGAACAAAATAGGTAGAGTCAAATGGTGCTCAGATTTTTATATGTGGATAAAAAAATAAGAAAGAGTTTTTTTGTACTGAATATCTTCATGACAATGAATGCTACATCACCAGTGTATTTAGGAGAAAGTGCTAAAAATGTCTATGAATCAGAATAAAAGCATTTGTAGTACATGGAAGAAAGAAATTTGAAAAATGCTATTTAGCATTTAGGTTTTCAGAATCCACTGGAGCATGATTTTTTCATATGATCATAAGATCTTGAATAGAAATGTGACTTGATTGAAAATCTGAATGTTCAATTTTATTACTAATGTACCAGCAAATGTTTAACAAAACTGTATAGATTCTATGCAGTACAGTAATATGCCTGTGTTGCATTCAATACAGTAATCCATGAAACTGTGACTAGTGAATTTCACTTTTGAAGGAAGAATTGGTATTTTGAATTGCCTTAGTCAAATTTTCTTCTACATTTTCCAAGCTAGTATGTGTTGTTGCTAAATACCTTCTTCTCTGATAATGTTTTAATCAGTGGTGAAGTGATCCTTACACACTCTTTTGGTTTTACAGGAAATCCAATATTCCAGTATTCTGAAATATTTAAATAAATGCTGTTGCAGAAGTTAATGGGAGTTAATAGAACTAGCACTTAGAAAAAGTTCCAGTGAAAAGAAGGCACCTATTTCTCTGATTATGACCTTGCCAACTATAAAAATGAGGTAGCAATACTTGAGGAGTCTAACATACCCTTCATCCTCAGCCCAAGAGCAACAGAGAGGCATATGTGACACAAGCACAGAAAAAAGATTAATACTTAGAAACAGACCCTTACAAGTTGCTTGTGCAAAAAACCACAACCAACCAACCAACCAACCAAACAAAAACTTCATTGTACACAGAGAAATATTATTTATGGAATAGTCATATGTGTCAGAAACTTGGAGCTTAGCATGTATCAAATTTTGCAGGAAATCTCTCTTCATCTTCCAGTATTAAGACTTCCAGCTAAACAATGGTTCAACCTCCCTGTAAATATTTATGACTATCAAAAAAATAAAAAGAAAAGCAGACAGTGATGCACTTTGCTAATGGCACAGAAGTTATTTCCCAGACAGAATAAAAAGAGAAATCATCAGGGACCTGTTTTCAGACCCTACCTTGAACTGGGTGGGGAAACAAGAAAAAGGGGGAATGAGAGGCAACAGCTCACACAATCCCTTCATACCTTCCACTCCCCCAAAAGCCCACCACCAATCAAACAGAAATCCAGCATGACGAGGCATCAAATGTTTTTTCTTTGCTTAGTTTTACCATACATCTTTCACAGTAAACTTAGCAGTTTACTTATGAGCAGATTCTCAAAATCTACAGAGGGCATTGCACAAATGAGTGTGTCTTTGTGGAAGGTAGAGGGAAGTGGCACAAAGAAGAAAAAAAAGATATCAAAAAGTATTCAAATAGAAGGAACAATTCCGGGAGAAAAAAAATCAATGTTTAGGGCTGAAGTCAACTTTCAAAAATATGTATGATTTTCAGACATGTAGAAACACCTCTAGAAATATTATTAGTGGATTTAATACAGAATCAAAGGAATTCATTTACTTCTAGCAAATAAAATTCTTCATGTTTAACAGCATGTGGTTTTATGATTCAGTTATTAACATTTGGATGGATAGTCACATGGTCATACTTTTTTCTCTTCAGGAAAAAGTACTGTTGCTCCTTGTATTTCCACTCCTGGGAAATTCTTAGAAAAGTTCCTTTGGCTATAAAGAAAGAAATCTGTATACAACCAATTAAGAACATTTCCTTCTTTTAATGTCAACCAAGTGCTTATTCTGTGCTCAGTAATGTTTCTTGAGTAACACAAAAACATTAACATGCCATTTGACAAAGAAAAATCCACTAAGTACTGGAGATATAGTATTATACAATATATACTCCAATATGTTTCATATTTTTACCATTATTCTGGCTAGTTGCATTACTGTTGTGTTTTTCTATCAAAAGTTCAGGTTTCATCTTTACTGCAAAGCTAGATATATTCTTCACAATATTCACTTTTTACTTGTGAATTGTCCAATACACTGTCATTTACTGTTAGTCTCACATTTTAAGTCATTATATATATTCTTGTAATGAATTTAGGTTTACTTTGCATAAGTCAATGGGACTAATATATATAGATTTTGCTAGTTTGTTGGTACAACTTGTTAGAAGTTCTTTAGATTTTTGCATCTAATATTCGTGATTAAAAGCAGTTATTAATTTTACATATATTTATTCTGATAATTTATTTCATTCAGAAATACTTAAAAAATGTTTCAGTGCTTTATTTTATTTCAAGTGACTCTTCTCTCCACCCACTTTGCACTTTGATTTCAGTATAACAGGCAAATTGTGGACATACATGTTCTTTCAGCACCTAATGACAATGTAGGGCAGCATTCTTTCTTTGCAAGAGCAAATGCAAAGGAAAAAGAGTATCTTTTCTGACTCATTTAGATTCTTAAATTGCAATTTAATTTTTTTCTTATAATAATCTTTAGTATAACTTCCAAATTTTTGACTTCAAATATCATCTGAAAAAGAGAAATGCAAATTACTTTGCCAGTTTAAAAATCAAGCTTGGTGCACGAATACTTGCATAGAACATTTAAACATCTAGTCAGAGTTTCACACGTTCATATGCAAATTTGTGGCAACATCTGAAAAGCACATCCCTTTCTGTAATTACAAATAATTTCAATTTTTTTTAAAATGGGATGAGTTCATTTTCAAAACTACAACATCTGCAATGTGTCCAAAGCGTTAGGACGGAGAAAACATGGGGGAAAATAACCCAATCAAAACCAACAACAACCAAATAACCCATACCAAAAGAGAACAAACAAACAAAAAAATCAAACTAAAAAAAAGAAGGAAGAAGAATAAAAAAGATGAGGAAAAATGAGGAAAATATTTTCACCTCTATTTTTTGAAAATATTTTGCTTTACCTATACATATTGATACTGATTGATATTAATTCGATAAATGTCTTCCAAGAGGAAAGTGAAAGATCTTTCAGTGACCATTTAATACCTTGGCCTGTCTTACTTGAATACAGAAGGTTGCCCTCTGTACAGCTGTAGTTTATTATCTAGTCAAATCAGAAGTGATCTGGTAATAATGAAAACATCCATATGTCTTACACTCTGGTTTAAGAGCACCTTACAAGTAACATCAGGTAATTTACCAAAGCTTCAGCAAAAGATGAAAAATAGATTTAGTTATTGATTGGCTTTTCGGCTTCTTTATCTGAAATATTTTTCAGTTTATTGTTCTGTTGGGTTTGGTATTTTTTAATCATCAGTTTTGACCTTATGACTATACCCACTGCTCCCATTTGCTAAACAATTGTCTCCAATTTCATAGTCATTCACTACAAATTCCTTATTTCTGTGTTCATTAGACTATCATCTGCCTTGATTTCCATCAATGTTTTCTCTTAAAGCACCAAAGGAGCACCCTTGTACCCTAGTCAGTGATGATGTCACATCACACTGAGACCTTCTGCATATTTTTCCTTTCATTTACTTGTTGAGTTTGTTCTACATGTAGAGAGCAAATTGTGAAGGGTCACATTCAGGCCATAAAAATCAGGAACAAATTATCAAAAAGAAAAATAGATTAGCGAAAAAATGGTTAGTTCTGAACTTACACAAATTTATAAATGCAGACATTAACCTTTAAGTGTGTAACCAATCTTCAAGTTCATCAGCACAACCTGTGTTTTGTCAAGCTGAACAATTGTGATTTTAACCAAATAAAGTATTTTTAAATGGAATGTATTTGCGGGTATGGTTTGGAGATGTGCTATCCCACCAGTTGCAGTGTCATAGAGGGCTAGCAGGGCTCGGTACAGACAGCAGATGGATCTCTGTCGGACTGCTGATGGGAGCCACCTCCTCCTGCACAAAGGATACATGTGGGAAGTCCCACCTGTCAACACAGGTACCATAACGCCTACATGGAACCATCCTGATCTACTAAGTTTTATCAAACCTACAAGATGTGCAGAATTGAACTATATTTACCAGAATTAGTCATTTATGCAAGTGACCAAATTGAAACATGTTTGGAATTTGGAACTCCAGTCTGAGTTCTCACATCACATCAGATGGGAAAAATCACGTTATGGGGAACCTGCTCAGTGTAAGGAAAACAGTCTGCTTTACCAAACTCTGAAGAAAGCTTTCACAGACTGTTTTCAAAGTGTTTTGGGAATATTTTGCCATGGCATTCCACCTTCCACTGATGTTTTAGTCAAGCTGCGTCAATTTCTGCTGAGTTAGTAAGATGTAAAGTAGCAGAGAAAATAATTTATAAACATAAAGCAGCTTTCACCTTGCCTATATACATCAGTGTCTTTCCCCAATACAAGACAAGCCAAAAAAACCCAAAAAAACCCCAACTCCAAAAAAACCAACAAAAAACTCCAAACCAAAACAAAAATAAACCCCAAGAAACAAAGCTGCTTCCATATTTAACCTACATATGTAGAAAACTTCAAAGCAGAATTACAAATTTAGAAGCTATTGACAGGAGGCATCTGTTGCACCATCTGCATAAAAAGTAAAGAAATAAATCTAACCTTCTGAAGCAGAGCATTTTTTCTTTTTAGCCCTTGCAAATTATTCACATCTTAGTCAGTGATAATTATAGTTCACAACAGAAAATATAATTTAAACCCAATTGTTAAAAACATATTCTAATGATACAGTGAAGAGGCAGTTGGACATACTATAATAGCACTGATGTGAGAACACCTTCTGACTACTGATTCTATCAAAGGTAAACCAAAACGTAATAGCTAGAAGCAAAAACAAAACAAAACAAAAGATAGCGAATTACAGCAGTTTCCCTAAATCCTGATTTTTCTTTCTGTATTTTCATCTCTAGTCTCCCTGTAGAAATTTTTGAAGTATCAGGAAAAAACTAAAGTCCTTAAACTCCAGAAAAGAGCAAACCCAAAGGTGAACAAAATTAAAAGAGCAAGCACTGGAACTAAAACCTATACTTGTACTGATACAAAGGAGTTATTTTGCAGAAAACACAGGAAGCCAGAGGGATCTCTAAGATCAATGGCTTTATGAAAGGTTATACCATCAGTTAAGGAGGGTCAGGGACAAGCTAAATGAAGGAAATACATCCAGTTCATAAAAAAAGAAAAGGGTTGTCCATTCAAATTGATATATTTATACACCATGCCAAATGGCATACAAAGACTTCTAGAAGATTAACAGAAGTAATAATTTCTTTGATTTCTCACTAGTTACAAGCAACTGTTCATTACTTTTGCAAGACAAAAAAATACGGCAGTCTTCTAGACACAGGGAAGCTTTTCAAGGAACAGAGAAAATAAAAATACCTAACAGAATTCATTAAATAGGCAACACTGATAAACTGATCATTAAAAACTAATATACACCTCTAACTTTGCATGGCATTGCTGCAGCTGATGTGCAAGGAAACAGATAAAGACTTTTTTACCAAATTAAACATCAGAAACCCCTGTTTATAAGTGCCTGGTAGCTTCCAAATCCAGTTTGTAATTGGATTAGATTAAACTATTCAACTAGAAAACACAGCAAACAATAACAGATCATTCAAAATGTGCAGACCACTGTGTTGCCATAGCCACCAAATTGCAGATAAACCCATGTCTTCTTTTTCTCTCTTGAAAAAACCAACCCACCAACAAAAAAAAGAAAACCCAAATCAAAACAAACCAAGCCTAAACAAAAAAACCTATGCAAAAGACCCCAACACACATTTAAACAGACAAGCTTTATGCATTGGTGCCCATCTGAAAACAATCATACTAAATCAAAAGAAATATGCCTGCTGAAGAAGTGCTACCAAGCAGTATTTTTCATCCTTGTTGGCTTCTCTGTGTGATTATGAAAGCAAATGTATTATTAGATCCAGCTTCAGCACCTGATCTTGCCAGCAGTCTTTATATCAGATCTCCTTTTGAGCTCGGAAGCAATAAGCCATCAGCCACCACATGTTATCAGTTATAAGATATAAGCAGTTCCTAAAACAGTGGTACAACGCTGTTGATGCAGTGACAAGAATCTTCAGCAATACATTAAGACTGCTAATGATGGAATGATGCTGAATAGAGCTGGCTAAGGTTACTATTAAGAAACTAATGTAAGCAGCATAAACATTGCTGTTCATCTCTGAAATATTGCTGTTAGTGGAAGGAAGTCTCACACAAGGAAGGAAAGTTGAATTTTGTCAGCTGAATTGCAAAAGAGAAATTTTATGTCTTACATTTCATTTAACACATCCAGGCAGTAGATACAAGAAAATAAGCTGACAGTTTCTCTAAATTCACAGAGGGGGGGCCTTAATGTTAGTGGGTTTTTTTTCCCCAAAAATAACAGAATGATAAAGAGATATGGGTAAGTAGTGTTATCTTGGATGAACACCCCCCCCAAAAAACCAACCAACCAGCCAACCAACCAACCAACCAACAAAAAACCCAATAACGACAACAACAACAAAAACCACACAAAAAACCTGGCAAAACCCCAAACCAACCAAAAAAAACCAAACAAGAAAAAAACAGTAAGAAGAGTAGTATTTAATAGACCAGTGTTCATCCTAGCAAAACAAGGACCTATACTCTTATTCCCTGCATCAGCAGCAGAGAGCTGTTTCAGCTCTCCATAGCAAGTCCAGCAATCCTTGGCTTTTTTATACAGGTGTAAAACAGAAACAGTTTCTGCATGACAATGGAAAGTTAACCAGAATCACCGAATTATGAGCCAGTAGTTCAAATTTGCTTGCAGATTTTGGATAAAGATCAATCATTTATCTCCCAAAACAGCCCTTTTTGTGTTAAGATACTTTAGAAATGAAGCGGTACTGTCAAAGGTACACAAAAAAAAGGAAGCAATTACCTGAGTATTTTTAATAGTTGGAACTGACCTAGAAAGAAATTTGTATTTCATTGTATCCCCATCACACAGAGTATTGTTTAAAGTGATGGCAACTTATTCCAATATTTAATTGTTTTCACAGCAAAGATCTTTTACTAACACCTAAACAGAATTTCCCCTTAAGCAATCTGTGCCTGTTGCCTCGTGTCCAGGCATGACCCTCACTGAGATAGTACATGCATTTTTTTGCAATTATTTTATATACTCAAAGACTTTGAAGGCATAAACCTCCCCAGTTTTGGCTAGTAAACTCATTGAAATAATTTCTGACTACTTAGGATCAACACATATGTTACAGATTACATATTCTGCCGGAATCATATTAGTTACTATTCTTAAAGGTTGACATATAAGGTAAATCCAAAGAGGATCTGATCTCTTTGACAAAAGACTAGGAGTACAGATTTTCCTTGCAGCATTATGACTGGTAATAAATAATGGGATAAAGCAGAGGTTCCAAGTAGTTCAGGAAGTAAATTGCTTTACTTTTTCAGAGAGACTAAGAAACCTCCCTATACAGATATTCTCTGGGGCATGAGGAGAAAATGGAAATATGTGCGCACAGTCTGCCTTGAAGTGGCCATGAGGTGACCATGAACATGAGCACTGCTACGGGAAATGAAGGTTACATTGACCTGCAACATGAATGTGTGTGCAGCTGACACATTTTTGTAAATTACAAGTATGTGATGTATTGTTCATCTGCGAAGTGATTTTTATCATATTACTAAAAATAAAAGTGAAGGAATTGATGTGTACGTTTGAGAACTGAGGTGATGTCTGCACTTCCAGTTACTTTGCAAGGTGAGTTAAAAAAATCTGCAGCTAAATTAACTCATGCAAAACAAAACTGAAAGTACCACTGACACTAATTTTAATGTTATAACATTTTTCATATGATTTTGTAGTGCTACTTTGATAACTGCTAATGCAAATTTTGGCTCCATTTAATTACCCGTGGGCAGGTTTGGTTTTCCCTCTTTTTTCATTTTAACCACTAGATGTCTCTAGCTCCATTCATGATAAAGGGAAATTTATAACACATGAAATGCACTATGTTCCTCCTGGAAGATCTGCTTGGAAACACTTGAACTGTAAAAAACAGAATCCCACAAGTTTCTTGCTATGACTAGCAGTAGTCAATGTTATATATGAAAGGTGCTATCCTATTGTTTTAAAACAGAGAAATTTAAAATACTCTGGCTGCAGTATGATTCTTACCTGTTAGTGGGAGAGTTAGAAAAAGTACATGCCACATGTCTTCAGATTTTTAAGACATAACTTTGTTTTTCTTAGATACATTACTTCTCAATGTAGCATTAAAGTATCACCACTCACAGAACACAGTGGAGCAAAGATCACTATTACAGAAACAAGTTTCACAGAACTAATGTATATTTGTATGTTCATTGCATCTTGGAAAAGAAGTAGAACCAGGAAAAAAAAAAGTATTTAACAATATCATGTCTTCTAATGAAAGGAAAGTCCAGTCATTTCTCAAGGCATGTCTCAAGGTATGTATGTCCCTTACACTTAGAGAATGAACGCTTAGAATATTTCTCTTGCTGTGTTCTGAAACACAACTACTGCTGTGAAACTGTCAGAATAAGTTCTTACGGAGCCACTCTTAAGAGTAACAGCAAGCAAAGCTATCCCACTGCTTGATGGATGTCTTCAGAGAACAGTTATGAAAAGTCATAGCAGTCAGACAAAGCCGCAAGTGTTTGGAGAAAAGGAAATATTGCATCTATTTTTAAAAAGGGTAAAAAGGAGAACACTGGGAACAGAGTATCCCCTCAGAAACTGATAAGATCATGGAACAGATTCACCTGAGAGATGGTTAAAACATATGGAAGACAGGGCGGTGACTAGAGAAAGCCAATATTGCTTCACTAGTGGCAAATAGTAACTAAGTGACTCCATTCTACAGTGGAGTTACTGCATCATTGGGTAGTGGAAGAGAAACTGCTGTCATACGTCTGAACTTCTGTAAAGTTTCTGACATGGTTCCACACAAAAATCTTGCTGCTAAATTGGAGAGCTGTGGACTTGATAGATGGACTGTTAGATGTGTAAAGAACTGGCTGAATGGCCACACCCAGTGAGTTACAGTTAATGGTTTAATGTCCAAATGGAAACTGGGAACGAGTGGTGCTCCTCAAGGACCAATACCTTTTAATATCTTCATCAATTACATGAACAGGGGGACTGAGCTGCGCACTCAGCAAGCCTACAGATGACACAAAGTTGAGTGGATCAGTTGATTAGTTTGAGGAAAGGGATGTCATTAGACAGACCTGGACAAGCTTGAAAAGAAAGGCCATGTGACCCTTGAGAAGTTTATCAAGGCCAAGTACAATGTCAGGCATGTGAGTCAGGGTAATCACCAGAATTAATACAGATTGGGGATGCAGTGATGGACTCAGAGATACTGGCAGATGAAAACTTAGATATGAGCCAGCAATGAGTGCTTGCAGCCCAGAAAGCAGCTGTATCTTGGGTTGCACAAAAAAAGTTAAAATTGGCCAGCAGGTTAAGGGAGGTGATTCTGCCCCTCTGCTACGTTGTCATGAGATTCCAGTGTGGAGTACTGCATCTACTTCTGGACTTAACTGTAGCAGAAGGACATGGATCTGTTAGAGTCAGTACCTGGAGTGTTTGGATTAAAGGGCTGGAACGGCTTTTCCATGAAGAAAGTCTGAGAGACTTGGGATTTTTCAGCCTGGGAAGAGAAAGGTCTGTCTTCAAGGAGACCTTAATGTGGCCTTTCAGTTATAAAAAGAAGCATAGAATAAGGACAGAGAAAGACATTTACCAAACCCTGTAGTGACTGGACAATGGGGAATGGCTTCAAACTGAAAGGGGGCAGGTTTAGATTAAATATAAGGAAGGCGCTTTTTTTATTTTATTTTTTTTACAAGAGTGGTGAGGCACTGACACAGATTGCCCAGAGAAGTCATGACTGCCCCATTCCTAGAAGTGTTCAAGGCCAGGTTGGATGGGGCTTTGAGCAACCTGGTCTAGTGGAAGGTGTCCCTGCCTGTCGTAGGAAGCTGAACTAAGGTACTTCAAGGTCCCATCTAACCCAAACCATTTCATGATTCTAATTAATTCATAGTGCTTATGCAAATCAGCAGCCCTCAACTCCACACTTAGGCATGGAACAACTATATGACAGTGATTATGCAATATTCTACCATGTTTCTAGAAATCCCTATTATCCTTAGATCTGTAATAAAAAAAAAAATAAGAAAAATCCTTCATCCCTATCCTAATAGAAGTTTGTTCCAGTTAAGCAGAAACACCTATTAGTCAAGTGACATTTGATGACAAATATCTAATACTTGGAGAATCATAATCTGTTGAGAAAAGCATGCTGCAATTCCACATCCAAAATGCAAGTGAATCTGAGGAGTTTGATTACAGTCAAGCATCCCATGTTATTTCTCTCCTGCTATTGCAGGTGTTCAGACCCCTGACTGAGTTCCACCAGAACTATTAATATGCCTTTTCTTATGCTCTATGTATTTGCTGCAAAACACATAATTACATTTTCATCAGGACAGAAAGAGAAGCACAGCAAGTGCTTGCACATAATATTCAAAGAAATAAAAACACAGCTTTAACAACATATAATTTAAATTCAATTGATAATGAAAATATTCATAAATTACCATTAAGCTTCTAGTCAATGAGTACCTCTTACACATCATAGTACAAATCTTGCAGCACATATTCTTTCATTTCATTAAAAACCAAATCTCTCTTCTGATGGCTGTACATTAAACAGATTTTACACTACACAAATATTCTAATCTAAATATTTAAGTAAAATGGCTCTTTATTTCAGCTAAGACTTTAGTTGGGGTTTGGTGTCATGCTTTGACACCAAACTTGCTTTGACTGCAAACTAATTTACTTCAGCAACCAAGTTGGTGACAATAATGCTATTGTTGTGCTCTGTAAATTGAACTAACAAATGACAAGTGAGGCATAAAAAGAGCCAAAAACAATATAGGAAAGTTTCAATTTAAAAAAATCCACTGAGATGAAGCAAGAAGTGTTACAGGGATCCACTCTATGGTGAGATAATTGATTCCTTGGGATGTGACATCCAGCCAACTGTTTCGGTTTATCCCCAGGATGAAATTCGTCCTTATTTCCATTAAAATCAGTCTTCATGGGTGAAGATAAATTCTTTGCACTGAAATCCATGGTTAAATTCCAAGTCTTATTTTATCTATGCTGTAAACACTGACCAAGCCACTCAGA
The DNA here is from genome assembly GCA_013396655.1 of Campylorhamphus procurvoides. Taxonomy (NCBI): domain Eukaryota; kingdom Metazoa; phylum Chordata; class Aves; order Passeriformes; family Dendrocolaptidae; genus Campylorhamphus; species Campylorhamphus procurvoides. The sequence continues at coordinate 336,663 of WBMV01006157.1, forward strand.
TAAAACTTAAAATCAGCCATCTTGTACTGCTTCTCTGCTAAAACATATCACAACACAGAGACCTTGGTAATTCCAAGTAAGTTTCTTTGAAAACTGCTGTCTTAGACTGTATTTCCAATGAATTCATCATGGATAAGGACACAGGGTAAGGATTAGGCTGGACACATTCATAATGCTTTTATTATGCCTGACTAGCTATGAGCGTTGTTAGGGGAAAAGTATAGCTTAAAGCAGCTGCATGATTTTTTACCCCTTTCCTCGCAGAACACATGAGTTCCTGCAGTGTCTTTGTTTTACTTTTGCCTCAGAGTAGATGCTCTTGGACAAGTGGAAATTAAGAAACGTGGCTGTTGTTGTACTATACTGTTTTGTGAAATGCATGAAGAAATAAGATGAAAAAAGTAGAAAAATAAATGTCTTTCGGTCATAGTGACAGTAAATACTTATGCAAGTAATAAATGCAAAAGAGTCAAAGGAAAATGCAACTATGTACCTTCAGGCCACTGGCTAAGAGTCCATACATTAGATAGCATGCTTTCTCCCTCACTAAATTGTAATATACTTCATCACCATTTTTCACACTTGGAGGACAACAATCCCATAAAAAATGGTGCTACTTCACTGACACTTTTCCAGATAACTGACATTATTTTTTATGACAAAATCAGTACATTTACAACATTATGAATTTAATTTTACCAAAGCATGCATGCTTAAAACATATTTGCAGATGGAGGCAGAATGAATGAACAATGAATTTTGGACTAGTTCTGCTTTAATATTTGAAGATGTAAAACTTGAATTATTGGGGTTTCCAAATTCAGGCAGCAGGACAAATTGTCAACATCTGCAATACAGGCAGAATAATATTTAAACTATTGTGCAGTCACCATTCTGGGCCACCTAGTACCTGTGTGAGCCTCATAGCTATGAGAGTACAGGGCTGACTTGTCCAACTTTTTCATTACATTTGTAAAAAGCAGCAGAGCCAGAAGTCTGAGTACCAGAGAGATTTGCTGGGACACAATGAAAAAATACTCACATCCCATCAATTTCTGGGCCCTAAATTACATGCTCCTTATGCTTGAGTATGAAATGAAACCACTGTGCTAACCCACTTTTCAAGATGGGCAGATGATAACAACCTGTGTTGAGTTTGTGTGTCAAAGTGTTGGTAGCAGAAGAGATAATAGGCCAGTTTCTGTGAGTAGCTGCTAGAAGCTTCCCCAATGTCCAACAGAGCCAATGCCAACTGGCTCCAAGGCAGACTCACTGCTGACCAAGGACAAGTCCATCAGTGATGGTTGTAGTACCACTGTGATAATGCATTTAAGAAGGGGAGAAAGTTGCTATGCAAGAGAAATGAGAGTATGTGAGAGCAAGAACTCTGTAGAAACCAAGATCAGTGCAGAAACAGGGAGGAAATGCTCCAATGGCCTCTGGTGAAGAGCATGGTGGGGCAGGCTATGCCTCTGCAGCCCATGGAGGTTCATGGCGGAGCAGGTAAATGTCCAAAGGAGGTTGTGACCCTGAGGGAAGCCTGCACTGGAGCAGACTCCTGGCATGAGCTGTGGTCCCATGGGCAGAGGATCCAACACTGGAGCAGAGAAGACTCGTAACCCTGCAGGGGACCTATGATGGAGCAGCTTGTTGTGGAAAGGCTGTTCCCTGTGGGAGGGACCCACACTGGAGCAGTTTGTGAAGAATTGCAGCCTGCGGGAAGGACTAACATTGGAGAAGTTTGTGACGAACAGTCTGCTGTGGAGGTGATCTCACTCTGAAGTAAGGAAAAGAGTGTGAGGAGCCCTCCCCCTTGGGACGAAGGAGCAGCAGAGAAAAAATACGAAGAACTGGCCACAACCCCCCTTCTTTGTCCCACTGTGCCACTGTGGGGAGGACATAGAGAAGATCAGGAGTAAGCTTAAGCCCAAGAAGAAGGGAGAGGTGGGGAAAAAATATTTTTAAGATTTGTTTTTATTTCTCATTATCCTATTTTGCTTTGAATGATAATAAATTAAACTGATTTCTCTAAGCCAAGTCTGTTTTGCCCATAGTGGTAACTTATGAGTGATCTCTCTCTGTTCTTATTTTGACCCACAAGCCCTTCATTGTATTCTCTCTCCCCTACCCAGCTGAGGAGCAGCAATGATAGAGCAGCTTTGGTGAGCACATGGAGTCAAGTAATTCCAGAAAAAAGCTAGTTTTAGTGCAAGTGAAATGTTCTTTTACTGTTTCCTGCTAATGTATTTACTAAGGGGTTATACAGCCTACCAGAATTTAAGTCAATCAGCATCTATCAGAAGCAAGTTGTTATATCATTGGGACAACACCTAAAAAGAGCTGCAAGATGTCAGTACTTTTTGATAATGTAGTTTGGATGCAATTTGCTAAACATATTTCTTTTTTGAGATAAAATTCAGTTTAAAAATGCCAGCTTATTCAGATATTCTAAGCTGAGAGTTTAGATTTCCCCAATTTAATTTATCTACTGCTTACAACAATCTAGTATGGAAGGAAAAAGTAAAGTGTAGACAAAATAAGAATCAGTTTAATTAACTTATCAGTTGAAGACAGAACTATTATTACAGGCCTTGAACCAACTCCTAACCATGACACTAACTTAATACTTCCAGATATGAGTCATAGGAATAGCCTGAGTTGAAAGGGACCCAGAGGCATTGTCAAAGTCAAGATCCTGGCTCTGCACAGGACAGCCCTAACAATCACACCATGTGTCTGAGAGGCTTGTCCACTTAAACTTTTGTCAGTCTTGGTGCCATGACCACTTCTCTAGGGAGCCTCTTCCAGTACTCAAGCATACTCCGGGTGAAGAACCTTTTTCTAATATCCAACCTAACCCTTTGACACATCCTCATGCCATTTCTTTGGGTCCTCTCACTGGTCACAAGAGGGAAGAGATCTGTATCTGTCCCCCTGCTTCCTCTCACAAGAAAGTGGTAGACTGCAATGAGGCTGCAATTCTAACAGACAGTATTAACACCAGGCCAATACTACATTGTTTCAACACCAGAAGGGAAAATTTGTGAACAGCATTGGGGTCACAAGAATACTAATTCACATAATTTGCAACTCAGAAATAACAGCAGGGAATGAAAATAGTATAGTATACAAGTGCGCAGGTCTCAAAGTGCTTGAGAGAGTTACTAGACATATTTAGACTGCTGTGCCTGCTGGTTGCTGTAGACAGAGATTGCACAGTCCCTGATATTGAAACGTAAAAAATCCTCCTTTCCAGTTTATGCTGCAGCTGAGGGAGTGACAGGTACTTCACGAAGCTGAAGAGATTGTGCAAGGCACTGTGGAGTCGGACTAGAGACTAGCACATCATTAAGACAAAAACATGGTAAAGCAGCATCATCAACTTTTATTTTGATGTTTAGAAATTTTAACTGAAAAAAAAATTAGCTCTTTGAGATAAATACTACAGTTACATCCCTGTTTTCCAATAATAAAAATTACATAATTGGTAAAATTAATCTTTCTTTTTTAGTTGCCTCTTCTCATACTACCTCAATTCAGACTGTCATATAAAATATGTAGGGAGAAATCCTTCATATCAAGAAGTTTAGCACTTATGTTCCCAACCTGTGTATCTCAGAGAATAAAAATAAATTAAAAAAAAATATCCAGATTGGATTGTTGAAAATTGTGTTAATCATTCAAAATGTTTGTGGAATGCTATTCTTGGAGGAGAAATCTTTCCACCTGTGCATGTACCTCTGTTAATTAGTTCCTCATAATTTCAATTAATATATGGAACACTGCAGCTGTATCTCGCAAGTTGCAATTATAATTAAATACCTCAAATGCAGCCATATTATAAAAGCTGTCATAATGTGGTTAGCTCAAATGTATTAGTTTAAACCAATTAATTTGCTAAATGATTACTTAAATTTATCTAAATCTGCCAAAAAGCTTCAAAGGGATTACATTGTCAGCACTGCAAAATTCATCACAAGGAAAAAACCCACAAAGAAAATAAGAAAAATAACAGAGTTAGGTTCCAGAAAGATGAACAGCTAAGCTATTTTTCATCCATAGACTGTTTTGCTTATATAAAAAGAATGACTTTATTTGAAGACAGCAAGAATGAGCATAGTTCTCTAAACCTCTGATCTGGGCATCAAGGGTTGTAGTACCTCTCCCAAAATATGTTTGCATGCACTTGACTATTTTGTTCCAAATACCTTAATTCTTCCATGTAGTGGTGGAAAATCATATCTTCCTTGACGGAGACTACATAATAATTACTCAAAGACCTTCTGGTTTTTTAATATTTAGTAAGTTTAATTTGTTTATTAAAAGATTCTCACTAGCTGTAAAATTCTTAAATATTACCTGTGTTTCAAGAGCTAAATAAATGGTTACTTCTCTCAGAGCTATTTACCTATTTAGCAGCATACACTTCAGAATGCTTCATTCTATTATATATTGATAAAACTAGTGTTTCTCTTCATTTAGGACTCTTGTATTTTTAATGTACTCATCACTCATCAGCTCAGACTTTCAGACTTAAATTTGCAAACCCTATTCAGGATGGTGAACAAGCTCTTTGAAATAAGGTGCTTTTCTTCTCCTGCAGTGTCTTGCCTGCACTGTTTCAACTTGCCTTCCCTAACTCCTCTTCAGTCAATAATACCCAGCTGTCACGAAATGGAACTTCATCTGACAACCGGAGAACCACAACTTTGCCATTATGGCTTCACCAAAAATTCTGAAATTTGTTAGCTAAAAAGAAACAGGAGAGAAGAGCATTGCACTCAAAATGATAGCTGGGCATTTCCAGAAAAACAACAGCAGTTTTTGACTGAGCCATAGATACAGATAAGCCCATGTCCTAGGAGAAGCCAAAAGAAGCATGAAATGGGTAAAAAGTAATGGTATCATATCACCTAAGTAATAATCTCCCTCAGACTAGAAGTACAAGATAAGATGAGTCTTTTCTTTTGATCATGGTAAGAGTAAATCTTATTGAAAACAAACAAACAAACACATTTACTTAGAAAATCTATTTAGAAAACAAGTTTATTTTAGCTTACAAAACAACATTTGTATTGCAAACTATCTAAATTCCCTAGTTCAGTTGGAAAACCTTTCCAAGTTCTCAAAAATGAGCAATTCTAGACAGAATTTATAATCTCTCATTTCCATTCCAAAATGTTTGTGAATTCTCAAGTGTTTATGACAAAGAGGGAGCAAATCTACATCAGTTAGATGCATTTTTGGTCTTACATAACTAACACAACACAGTCTATTGCAACATGGTTTATCGCACTCTCTGTGCAACTTGCATGAGGGGCAGCATTGTGTGGCTAGTTCTGATTGACTCGGTAGAGATGAGGCACCTGAAATAAGGGACAGGATTTTAACTCACTGTAAAATTTAACAGCCATGTGCCACACAAATCCAGCTCCCTCAGTTACAACACACCACAGGCAGTTAAAATCCTGCTGGGGCCCTAAGGGCATGATCTACAAACCTATTCCATGTGTCAACACTAGAAAGAAAAATGATAATGAAAACTGAATCTGAAGGGTCCTTTTTTTTATGGTCATGAGGCAGCAAAAAAAAGAATCTATCCTCACTACAAGCCTGGTGCTGGAGTCAATGCATCAGTGGACAGTGTGCCTACCAGGACAGGCTGTTCTGAAGGTAGGAAGATTGTTTGCTTTTTCACTCATGCCACATATCCCTTATTTATGGACTACAAGAGTCTACATCTCTAAGAGCAGACAGCCATGGAATACACGTACATAGTCAAAGCATTCTACAAGAGATTAAGCAAGGAATAGATTACTAGAATGATTAAGACGGGAAATCTTTTATCTGAAAGATGCTTTGCAGGGAAAACACTGCATCCACAGGAACTACTTATGAAAGTTTTAAGATAAAAGTGCTAAAAAAATTACTGTAAAAAGTACTGTCTCTAGTACTGACAATTTGTGATTCAAAGCCTAATTATGCACCACATTATAAGCATGTCATTCCACAAAACTGACAGTGAATGTAATGAAAGTACACCTCAGTTATGCTAGTAGAAATTAAGATTCTCCACATTAAAATCTTACAGCAATTTACCAAAGAGACACAGACATTTGCACTTTTCACAATGTAATAATACGTTTCAAATCTGTATCACAGAATTACTCAAATATGAGAAATTTACACTTTAGGTTATACTCCTTTAGAGCAGGGATTTCACTTTCATTGGAAATATATGAATTATGCAATCTGGAGTGAAGAGAGAGCTTAAAAACACAAAATACTAAGAAAATTACTCTCTTCATCCTTTGAAAATACTGAATTCTCCAAAACAACCCTGAGAGAAGAACCATGACAGTAAACACTAAGAAAAAATTGGAAGCCAACTCAAACTAAAGGTTTGGTATGTGAATAAATATTACATTAAAGTATAAATTTAAAGAAATTAATGGATTCCTACATTTAAAATTTCCTATGTTATGGAAAAATCCATTTGAAACATATAATTCAAAACTTTACTTTCATTTTATTGTTGTCCTTTTGTCTGACTTGAACAGTTTAATCTGATCATCATATTTGCTGAAGTGTAAGAAAAACCTCAAAACCAGAAGCTATTATTCTAGGTAGAATAGAAAAACTGTACTCAAAACTATGTGAAATATTTATACAGGGGAAACCTGTAAATATTTTAGGCGTTAGAACCCACTCCAATAACACTGTCTCATTCTAAGACTAGCTCACCAGTTACTATAAAATAAAGTTAAAACAGGTTTGGTGTCCTGGTTTTGGCTGGGATAGAGTTTTTTTCTTAGTTCCTGGTACAGTGTTGGGCTTTGGATTAGCATGAAAATAATGTTGCTAACACATCAATGTTTTAGTTGTTGCTAAGTTGTGTTTATCTTAAGTCAAGAACTTTTTAAGTGTCTCATGTTCTGACAGTGAGAAGTTGCACAAAAAGTTGGGAGGGAGCCCTGCCAAAACACGTGACCTGAACTGGCCAAAGGGGTATTCCACGCTAGAGAATGTTATGCCCAGTATATAAACTACAGGAGTTACCCAGAAGTGGTAGATCATGGTTTGGGACAGGCTTCGCCTCACTTAATGAGTGATAACAGTTGTATTGTGCGTCACTTCTTTACATTATTGTTTGCCTCACAGAGGGTTTAAGTCTCTCTCACTCTCTCTATCCCTAGTATTATCAGCAACAGCATCATTATTACTATACTTTACTTTGTCTCAATTATAAAACTATTCTTATTTCAACTCATGAGCTCTCCATTTTTTTTTTTTCTGATTCTCATCTGCAACCCACTGAGGTGAGGGGCAGTTCAGTGAGTAGCTGCATTATACTGAGTTGCCAGCTGGGGTTAATCTACAGCAGTTGAATCAATGCCCTCTCCAGCCTATGAGAATGCCCCAAAATACACTGGATCTCTATAATTTGAATTTCGTTTCTACTCCCAGCACTAAGCATTGCAATAAGTTCAGTAAGGGTCACATTATTTTGAGCTGTAGGATGAAGCATGCAATGTGTCATGGCACCATGGCCTAGGGGCACTTACCTCACTCTGCCAGCCTTGCAGAATATAGCAAGATAGTGGCATCTGCACCAGGTTTAACATAAAATGCAGTTGAAAAGAATACTCATACCATAATAAAAGTTTTCTGAAGTTTGTAAAACCCTAATCATTCTGGCATGTCTTCACCAGACAACAAGCACACCATCTGTAATACAACACCAAGCATTTAAGTATGAGATTAAAAAGGTAATTTCCCACCTGCTCTTTGCTTGCAGATATTTGCATATAAAATTTACATGGATGGTAAAGAAATTAGTTTTCTCAGGAACGATCAATTTGTGTATTTACAAAGACTGGAGACTCAAATGATGAGAAATTGGAGTTAATGTTCCTTCATAATTGTTTATGTTCCGTAATGTGAATAACATGAGTTCACTGTAAATACAGCTTTACTAATTTAACTCAAATAATTAATTGGGTATTTTGCATTAGAAAAACAACAATAAAAAACAACAACAAACGAAAATTAACTGAAATGTAGGGGGCGGGGGCAGGGGCAGGAGGTTAAGACTGCTTACCATCACAACAGTGAATATCCTTAAGGCTCACTCCTATGCTATGAGTATATACTGTGTGAGTAGTTTAATTTTTACAGCTTTTCAGGTCACTTTTAAAAAATTAGTCTTCAGTATTCTGTACTCTGTGGCACTTCAAAGGTGTCAAAACCAGCCATTTTTAACATTTCCGGTTTCATAATCCATTACTGAAATACTGAGTGATTTCACAATGTCCCACTATGTGATTTTCATATAGTTTTAATAACCCTATACCTCTAAACACAGATTCTGGAGAAAGAATGCAAAACATTAACCTAGCTGAGCATGTATCTCTTCCTCAACTGAGTTACCACAATACACTAATTCCATTATCCATTATTGCCTTCAAATGAATTCAGTGTTTCCGTCAGCCTTAACTTGCACATCATGGGACTACATATTTTTTTAAAACATGAAAAGAAGAAGGGGAATTCAGCAGGAAGCAAATAAAATCATGCAAGTGTGGATAGCTAGGTCACATTTCAGACTGCTTAGAACCTTGAATAAAACATGGTGAAGCCAAAAAATGTAACAGGTCTGTCCTTGATCCCTAAACTGCCTGAGAGTTGAGTGGCAAAGTACTTTCTCTTTACCAGAAATTCTTCATTTAACCCAAAATTTGGGGAGTTATGTGATTTTTTTTAAGCTATATGAAACAAAAAATATGCTCTGAGGCTGTCATAATTAAGTGTTTCTACAATTTAAGATTATGAATGATAAATTTAACTGGAACTTAACTTTGGGGAGAGGAGGGGAGGGAAGAGGTGTCAAGGGATAAGCCAGGCAAGCTAATGATATAGCAGAAATTCAGAGAATACATACATCTGTAATCAAAACATCACCTCAAAATTCATCCATTCAAAGCATATTCTAATTTACATAAAATTCTGATTTACATTAAAAGAAAAAAAAACAAACAAAAGATATCTCCAGGTAAAAGTTTTGTCTTTTGTTTTTGAGTTACTATTTGAAACAATTTATACTCTTGTAGGTTTTTATTTTCCTCCTTTTCAACCTACAGGGATGTCCCCCAATATAAAAAGAATTCAGGGCAGGGTCACATATAAATAGAAAATTTCTGAAGACAGTATCATTGGGAAGGTGTGGGGGGAAGGAGGGTGATTTATGCATATGTGTCAAAACTTTCATCAAAAAATCTAGCACAAAACATTTACAATATCACTACTAGCTAATATAGAAACAACTGTCAATCAGAAAACAAAAGATTTCAGCTTTCGAAGAAATCATTACACTACACAACCAAAAAGACCAAAAGAAAAAAAAAAAGCTGATAAATTTAGTGCCTCAGACATATTTTTTCTTTCAGCATCGTCAAGTGCTTCCTTCTTTCACTCCACAAAAAAAGCCTTTTGGTCTGGTTATCAGCACGTTACCCAAAATGCTAGCTAATAAAACACCTTATCTTGAACTGACTCTTTTAAAGACGAATTTCCCAGACTGCCCTAGGGTAAGCCAAAAAGGTTTTGCCGTTGACAGATAGGTCTCACCCTTCATAAGGCCTCACTGCTTCTTTTGCAAACAAACAATTCTTTTCCTATAATAAAGCATGGTAACTTGGTTTGTCTTTCCCCCACAGAAGTCACTGTCTACAGTGAACTACAGCAGGACTTCAAGAAACTAGTCAGTCAGAAAAGCGTTCCAGGTGTACATCTTCATTTTCAGCACAAGTTTATATGAAACTGTCATGGTAGCACTTTGGTTTGAAAACTGAAAACAGATTTTGCCAAATCATCTTAAAAACTACATTTTCTAATTTTGTATAGAAAAACAAGCAGAAGATAGAAAGAATATATTCAAATACTAAGGGGGTGGGGTGTGACATATGCATATCCATTCCACATTTCAAATGCACTCATTTTCCAAACAGCATCAACTGATACAGAATTTCCAACATACCAAGATATTTTAAGTTATCTGGAAATTTTTTTTGAAACATTGTGGGAACTCATTTATCTGCATGGGCAGACAGTGAAACTGATGAATAAGGACTATACTTTTTATTATTCTGTTTATATGTGTTTAAAGGGAATAACAAGCACATCTAAAGATAATATTAAGTATATACACCACATGTTGAGACACATACCTAGCTGTCTGTGGAGGAGGAAGGAAAGAGGAGGAAAAATAACATAAGGAACAAAAAAGCAAGATGGCTAAATGTTTGCACTTACACACTTGTGGAGGTAGATTCTCAGACAACAGGAGGGAAGTGGGTGGGTACAAATGTCAATCAAGCCCCAGGATAAAGTATAACACAGCATAATCAAAACAGAGAAAGGGTATTAGGAACCATTTGAGTTTAAAAAATAAGAGGCAGAGAAACACAAGGTGAGAATTGAATAATGCCTGTTAAAACTGGATAGGGCACAAGATCTGTGGGTGAGCCACAAGTAAGAGCTTCTGGTGAGCTACTCATATGCCTACCCAACAGCTGACAAGCTTGAAGGGCTGGCAGAATGGGCAGGACAGACCATAAAGACTGACAAGGAGAGTAGGCAGTAGTAAGAGGCTAAGCTTTAAATGTTAATTACTCTGAAAGTTCCTGACTACAAGAGCAGCTGCTTGTGCATAGAAAAGAGGGGGAAGAGGATCAGAAAGACGTACAGGACAGGAATGTAAAGACAACAAAATGAAAATGAGACCTGGGAAGAATAAGATTCTTTTTGGTATGGAACAGAAGGTAAATTGCTCTGAGCCCCCCACACAAAGCTTCTCTGTCAAATTCTGCAAGAATTTGGGATGAAATCCATACTGCTTTGTCTTGTTCTAGCATGGAAGAATGTGAATAAAACAAATGTTCTCACAGGGCATCCCTGCATCCCATTCCCTTTCTCGTAATAAATTAGCTCTTCCACCCCTTTATCATCTTTTTGCTCCACTGCAGAGCACAAAAAGCATCTTGAAAGACATGATAAAAAAATTGCTTGTGGAAATATTTATCCATCTAGTACTACTGTTTTGAGGTTTTCTGTAATAATTCAGCACTTCTATGTAACTATTCAAGTACCATACCCAAGAGACCTTTTTCAGGGGAGAGCTACTGTCCAGAGACAGCAGAATAACAGTTTGATTTTGTGGATTATATAAAACCCTATTTATAAAATCTTTGAACACATGGACTTCACTCACCTGCTGATTTTTAAAATTGAAAGAAATTGAACTTCATGTTGTTGTTCCAATGTGAATGAGTTTATATTGGTTTTTAGTTTTACATGATAATTTGTAATGCAAGAGATTATACAGTGTGTACACAGACACATGTAGACACACATAGACTTGAACATGCACCAAACTACATGTAAATTAGCAGATTTCAAAACAATTCACCACTACAGTCTCTTTTTGCATTTAATGTCAAGCACTCAGGTTAAATAAATTCCTTTAATTAAGGCTGTTTATTTGTGGTCTTACTTGAGTGAAGACTGCAGCACAGACAGGCCCTGCAAATTCCCTATTCCTGTAGATGTATTCCTTCAGTTTCACCTGCTCTGTTTCCTGCTCCACTTAATGTGGTAGACATATGCATTTACAGATAAACTTCATTAAAAAAAAAAAAAGACAGAATCTAGGAATAAAACTTATAGAAATAGTTACTTGTCACCATTCTAAATCTCCAGAATATTGACCAAATAAAGAACTATACTCATAGAGAGAAGATCATATTTTGTCAATGAATAATGATGTGAAAAATTAGCTGCAGCAATTACTATTAATAGAGTAAGTTGATAGCAAGTGTATTTGGAGTACAAAGCCTTCCAAATTAGATTCTTCAGGTGATACTAGAGTATATCTATCTGTCTATTTGACTAGACAAACTTCCAGAACAGTCAGACTCTAGGTAGGACATTGATATATAGAACACAGCTGAAATCATTAATACAACATGAGAGAAAAAAGTGCCTCCTTTAATAGTTAACTTTTAATACTGATCAAGTACTTAATCCTCAATTTACAAAGAGTTAACAGTTCAGCTCTCATTTAGTCCAAGCAAATTATGTTCTAATAAATCAAATTCTTTTAGGGAGGACTATCAGTATTAATTGCATACTGGGAGGACTACCAGTATTAATTGCATACTTTCATAAACATACTTCCAACAACTGCTCCAAGCCAGTGTAACAAAGACAAAAAATATCAGGAGTTTCCTCCCTCTGGGCAAGTCATAACACAATATAAGCACAACTACCATGATACAATATCAGTAATTCTGTCTTGTCTTATATAAAGATAATACAAGAGCATACTGAAAGCAGTTCTAGAGCTAGAAATTGAAGACATGCACACAACACCCTTGCCAGCTTGCTTTGCATAAGAGCTTCTCCAGCTGATTGTTTTTACAAAACTCCTTTGCAACTTCATATTAGATGACTGGATTTCAATTTCTTCTGGTAAATTCAGGCACATATTCTAAAATGCTGTTAAGATCCAAGCTCTTGGTTTTTTTCTGTACACTGGACATAATTTTAGACAGCCTGATCTTCATCAAATTACTTAGTAATACATCTTATGGAATGATATAATCAGTATTTTACCTAAGTTTGAAGACACTTGCCACACAGTCCATACCCCTGCTCAAAGCAAGGCTAGTTTTAGGGCTAGATCAGGTAGCCTGGAGACTTGCACAGTCTGCCTAGATATCAACAAAATTAACGAGGGATAAATTTAACCCCATGTTTTTAAATCCTTACATAATACCCATGAAATAGACAGAAAATATATGCAAGCATGACGTAAGCTGCAAAGGAACAGCCCAATAAGTCCGCGAGAGACCCTCCCAACAGAGACCGATGGTCTCGGGCGAGGCAGAGCCGCTTCTCTCCAAGCAGCGCCGCCTTCAGGCAGTGTCAGGACATGACTCCTTTCAGAGCTGAGTGACAAAGCCGACAACACTGCTCTAACAGTGACCATCATTCTCATGCTTGTTCTCTGCAATTCCATGTTTTCCTTGAGGCACTTTCTTCTCAGTTTTCCTGCACAGGGCTTTATTTCCCCTGGCTTGCCACAATGGTTTCCTGTTCATGCTGGATGTGCCATGAGACAGACATGCAGTCCCAGGGCAGGACATCCCACATCACCCCTCCCACTGTATCAGTTGCCCTAAGAAAACTGACTAGCAATTCAAGATACTCAGTCACTAAGTCTGAAACAAAGACTACGTCATTCTAAAAACTTGCTTTTAGCATCACTAAACATATACAACCTCCCTGGTCTCAATCAAACTTATATATGCTTTTATGTGTTACACAGTTATTTCCATTAAGTTTCACGCTTTAAAATCTCCAATAAGCAACATAATACAGTGATTATAATATTCCAATATTCCATCTGGGTTCTGGTTTTCATCAAAATTCTTAAGCAGAAAAAAATGCTATATACTGCAACAGTATTTTCAGGACAAAAAATGTAAGAATTTACTGCCACTCTTTCTTCACCATCCAGGACCAACACTTTTGTTGTCTTTATTTCTATACTACATTGACGATTTTTGGTAATTTTTCTGTTTAATATGCTTGTTTTCTCTAAAATTCAATCAGTATCTTCTCTTACTGTAGTAAGTACCCAGCTTGTTCCGCATAGTATAAAATATGAGTAGACTAATTAATTAAAATATTTTTCACAGACGTGAATAGTTTTAAGCTCAATATTTAAAATCAGTATTTATCTGTTCAAAAATGCCCCATGGTTCCGTTGCAGACAGATCATGGAATCAGCTAGTGGTGTGATATTTCATTTAAGAATCTTTGGGGGAAAAAAGCCCAGCAGTGTAGAACTATTAGAGGCTGGGAAAGGATTATGATTTGAAGTTTAAATTTTATTGAAATGCAGAGTGCATTTCAACCTTAATATTATACCACAATTATGGGACTGATAAAGGGGACTGAATTACTGCCCTACTAAGAGAGACTGAAAAGGGTAGAACTGTTCTGCCTATAACAGAGAAAGCTGATGAGAGCAAACCTGGAACTTACAAAATCAATAGCTGTGGATGCAAAAGATGTATCTGATGACACTAGAAAGTGCTGGTAGTTTCTTTCCTACTGCCATTGGCTGAAAGAGACTACTGAGGCAGAGGGACCTATCAAAGGGTTTGTTTTATAGCAAAAATATAAACTGGAAAAAAAAAGACAACTAAAATCATACAAATTCATTTTATGTTTTGTAGATGTGTTTGTGCAATTGTGCATTTGTTTGTTCATGAGAACTGTAATAAAAAGGAGATACACAAATAAGGAAGACATCATCTAACTGATGAATTTTTTGGGAAAGAAAAAAAGTTTGTGATAATCTATACAGTATCAATAAACTACTCAATATTCTCTAAGTATAGAAGATATTCTCAGCCAGTTTGTTGGTAACAAAAAAAGCTGGGAGGAGTGGCCAATACCCCAGGGCCTGTGCAGCCCTTCAGAAGGATCTCAGGCAGGAGAGATGGGCAGAGAAAGACTATCTGAAATTCAATAAGGGCAAATGCAGGTTCTTGCACTTGGGGAGGAATAACCCCAGTAATCAGTAGAGACTGGGGTCTGACCTGCTAAAAAGCAGCTGTGCAGAGAAGAACCTGGTGGACCTCGTGGACCACAATCTGTTCATGAGTCAGCAGTGTGTCCTTGTGGCCAGTGAGGTCGCATCTGCAGTGCTGTGTCCAGTTCTGGGCTCCTTAGTACAAGTGCTCAGTACAAGTACATGGCACTCCTGGAATGGGTCTAGTGGAGTGCAACAAAGATGATCAAGGGCCTGGAGCATCTCTCTTAGGAGGAAAGGTTGAAAGAGTTGGACTTGGTGATCATAGAGGCTTTTTCCAGCCTAAACAATTCCATGATTCTATGGAAGGCTGAGATGTGGGTCTGTTTAAACCAAAGAAGACTGAGAGGGGATCTTATCAATGCCTGTAATTATCTGAAAGAAGGGTTTCAAGAGGATGAAGCCAGGCTCTTGGTGNGTTTCAAGAGGATGAAGCCAGGCTCTTGGTGGTGCTGAGCAACAGGACAAGAGACAACAGCCAGAAACTGATGCACAGGAAGCTCTACCTGCATATGAGGAAGAACTTTACTGTGTGGGTGACCAGGCACAGAAACAGATTGCCCAGAGAGGTAGTGGAGTCTCCCTCACTGGAGATATTCAAGAGCCAACTAGATGCAATCCTGTGCAACATTCCTCCACCTTTTTTTGCTGATAGTAACAAAATTATATTTTTATTCTTTCAGCTTCAATGTATAGATTAGCACATAAAATCTCTTCACTCAGAAAATCTAACCTCAGTGCAGTTACTGTTTTTCTTAACAGTCATGTCACCAACTTTTGACAAGTTTTGCACAAAAAGAAAGAAACACTGGCTGTTCACCACAGCTAAGTGAAGCTGGATACCAATGACAGATTACAGGAGGAAGCAATCTGAAGCAACC
>WBMV01006157.1:352763-382878 GCA_013396655.1 Campylorhamphus procurvoides
GAAGTTTAAATTTTATTGAAATGCAGAGTGCATTTCAACCTTAATATTATACCACAATTATGGGACTGATAAAGGGGACTGAATTACTGCCCTACTAAGAGAGACTGAAAAGGGTAGAACTGTTCTGCCTATAACAGAGAAAGCTGATGAGAGCAAACCTGGAACTTACAAAATCAATAGCTGTGGATGCAAAAGATGTATCTGATGACACTAGAAAGTGCTGGTAGTTTCTTTCCTACTGCCATTGGCTGAAAGAGACTACTGAGGCAGAGGGACCTATCAAAGGGTTTGTTTTATAGCAAAAATATAAACTGGAAAAAAAAAGACAACTAAAATCATACAAATTCATTTTATGTTTTGTAGATGTGTTTGTGCAATTGTGCATTTGTTTGTTCATGAGAACTGTAATAAAAAGGAGATACACAAATAAGGAAGACATCATCTAACTGATGAATTTTTTGGGAAAGAAAAAAAGTTTGTGATAATCTATACAGTATCAATAAACTACTCAATATTCTCTAAGTATAGAAGATATTCTCAGCCAGTTTGTTGGTAACAAAAAAAGCTGGGAGGAGTGGCCAATACCCCAGGGCCTGTGCAGCCCTTCAGAAGGATCTCAGGCAGGAGAGATGGGCAGAGAAAGACTATCTGAAATTCAATAAGGGCAAATGCAGGTTCTTGCACTTGGGGAGGAATAACCCCAGTAATCAGTAGAGACTGGGGTCTGACCTGCTAAAAAGCAGCTGTGCAGAGAAGAACCTGGTGGACCTCGTGGACCACAATCTGTTCATGAGTCAGCAGTGTGTCCTTGTGGCCAGTGAGGTCGCATCTGCAGTGCTGTGTCCAGTTCTGGGCTCCTTAGTACAAGTGCTCAGTACAAGTACATGGCACTCCTGGAATGGGTCTAGTGGAGTGCAACAAAGATGATCAAGGGCCTGGAGCATCTCTCTTAGGAGGAAAGGTTGAAAGAGTTGGACTTGGTGATCATAGAGGCTTTTTCCAGCCTAAACAATTCCATGATTCTATGGAAGGCTGAGATGTGGGTCTGTTTAAACCAAAGAAGACTGAGAGGGGATCTTATCAATGCCTGTAATTATCTGAAAGAAGGGTTTCAAGAGGATGAAGCCAGGCTCTTGGTGGTGCTGAGCAACAGGACAAGAGACAACAGCCAGAAACTGATGCACAGGAAGCTCTACCTGCATATGAGGAAGAACTTTACTGTGTGGGTGACCAGGCACAGAAACAGATTGCCCAGAGAGGTAGTGGAGTCTCCCTCACTGGAGATATTCAAGAGCCAACTAGATGCAATCCTGTGCAACATTCCTCCACCTTTTTTTGCTGATAGTAACAAAATTATATTTTTATTCTTTCAGCTTCAATGTATAGATTAGCACATAAAATCTCNAGTTGGACTTGGTGATCATAGAGGCTTTTTCCAGCCTAAACAATTCCATGATTCTATGGAAGGCTGAGATGTGGGTCTGTTTAAACCAAAGAAGACTGAGAGGGGATCTTATCAATGCCTGTAATTATCTGAAAGAAGGGTTTCAAGAGGATGAAGCCAGGCTCTTGGTGGTGCTGAGCAACAGGACAAGAGACAACAGCCAGAAACTGATGCACAGGAAGCTCTACCTGCATATGAGGAAGAACTTTACTGTGTGGGTGACCAGGCACAGAAACAGATTGCCCAGAGAGGTAGTGGAGTCTCCCTCACTGGAGATATTCAAGAGCCAACTAGATGCAATCCTGTGCAACATTCCTCCACCTTTTTTTGCTGATAGTAACAAAATTATATTTTTATTCTTTCAGCTTCAATGTATAGATTAGCACATAAAATCTCTTCACTCAGAAAATCTAACCTCAGTGCAGTTACTGTTTTTCTTAACAGTCATGTCACCAACTTTTGACAAGTTTTGCACAAAAAGAAAGAAACACTGGCTGTTCACCACAGCTAAGTGAAGCTGGATACCAATGACAGATTACAGGAGGAAGCAATCTGAAGCAACCATGAAGGTCCACAGCCAGCCATCTCAGATTAATCACATCTCATCCATGTCACACCTATCTGAAGCAGTGAACAACTAATCTATTTCGGATAGCAGAAAGTCACTGCTGAGAAGAGCACTGTCCCCACGAACTCATACTGTCCTACAAGCGTGTATTGTACAAAAAAAAGGAAAAAGGAAATTCACTATATAGGTTATCTCAGTCCACAGAGAACAGTATTTTATTTCAGAAAGCTTTCACAAGTTTTTAATAAAATTAATTAAAAGCATCTAGTCTAATCTGCACTCTGGGCACATCTTTTGTTTACATAATTCCTCCGTTTTGTTCCTTTCTGCCTGTGATATAAGACTAAAGAATTTGTTAAATCAAACACACTAGTTCATCAAAAGAAATGTATTTAAGAACTAATAGCAGTCAAATGGATAAATATCTTCAATTTTCAAAAACATATCAAATTTTTTTATGTAACTATGACTGGAAATATTGGAAACATTGCAAAAATATGCCGAGAAAACAGGTAATTTTTTGCAAGTAGAGATAGCAGATTTTGAGTAGATGCTTGTAATTGCATTTAAAATTATGCTACCACCTGAAAAGTAAACAAATAACAAAAGTGAGATATTGCATAGAGATTGATTAAAACTTGGATATGTGAAAGACACAGTATCTGTAAAACAGTTGTGTAGTGTATGGTTAGCAAACATTCACAATTTCAACTCAATTAATCAGGACTTTGGATATAGTTCTGTAATCCACAACACCTTCATAATCCTTCAACTCGAGAACAGAAAGTTCTAAAAACCTATATGAAAGGTTAAACCTTCCAATAACTTTGGAATGATATTCATATATTGGTGAACCAGCGTGGACATTCAAAACTCTCTTGACTGACCTCTTGCATAAGCAGTTGTCCAGTGAAAGTTCCTCTCTGCTGCACCAGAGGTGTGCTATATAGGTGAGAACAGGAGGGATGCTTGCCTTGATCTATTAGGAAGCTTAACTTTGGAAATACTTAGAGCAATTCAAGCAACAGAAGAATTAAGTTTCTCCTTTATTTCTTGCAGCAGAATGCTATGACTCACCAATTAATGTTGATTATTGCTTCTGAAGAGCTAAGAACGTACTCTGCTCCTGCCTTTAAGGTCGGAAACAAGTCAAGCAGTAACATTTAAACAGTAGGTTAAATACTCAGCAATGCCTGAGGCAACACTTTCTAGTACATTTCCTATCCTAGACAGGACAAGAAAGTCCATCAAAATGATCTTTTGCTTTGACCTTACAATCAGTTTTGACATTAGCTATGAAAAACCTCATGAGTTACTGAACACTCTTTTAATCTAAGAGTGTGATATGCACATCACCTGAATGTATTCCTTCAAGTCACCATTGGTTTTAACAGAGGTGTTGATAAGTATCACAAAAATGCAACACATTTCTGGATTGCAACTTGTCTGTTCATATTTTACAGTAAAAGATCAAATCAAAAACTTTTATTTTTCCCCTAGTGGAAAAACTTGCTTGTTTTTACCTTCACTACTGAACAGTATTCAGTTCTGTTCTAGTAATTAGATGATCCATTCTCGACTATGCCATATTTTTGAAAAAAACATTACCAAAAACATGTGCTCTCCTTTCTCTGGTGTAATCCCATAGACATGCACAGATATCTTATTAAAATTCTCTTTTTTTTTTTTCCTGTGCATCAGCTTTTTTCTCCCACATTTGCTTTGTTGATTTTTTATAAAATTTTTCTAAATATTATTAAACTTACTGTGAGATATTGAAGCCTAATTGAGTAAAACCTAATAAAAGAACTCTTTCTGTTAGTTTTGTTGACAATTTGTGTTAACAAAGTAAGAAAACTACCATTGACTTTCAAGAAGATAATAGATATTTAATAGATATTTAGATAATTAGATAATATATTAATAGACATTATAGATCTAGATATATTTTTATTTTATTAGATATATTTTTATTTTATTAGATATGTATTAATAGATATATTAATAGATATTAATAGATAATACTAATTATAATTAACAGATATTTTTCAGTTGTGAATATTTGCTGTATCGATATTTTCAATTGAAATGACGTATCCCACTAGAATGAAGAATTACTGTGGAATTCAAATACACTATTTCTGCTAACAAGGACATTAAAAAAGAAAAATTTGTAATTATATTGTGTAGTCTTTGAGAAGTAATTAATTTTAATAGCCCAAAGTGTGGCCTTTGAAATATAAAATTTCCTTCTCTGTACATAAAGCCCATTTGATCTTAGCTTTTCTGAGCTTGATCCACCATTTGTAGGAGTCGACAACGTACTTCAGGAAACTTGGCCAACATCTCCAGCATCTGCATTTTCTCTTGGTCTTGAATCCTGTAAACCATGTCCCAGCATGCTGCTTTGATGTAAGAATATGAGCTGCATCATCTGACAGAGCAGAGATTTCCTCTTCTACAAGGGAGTTCCTGACTTCTTTTAGTATTCCAAAGGTGCTGAAAATAATTTAAAACCC
This sequence comes from Campylorhamphus procurvoides, assembly GCA_013396655.1. NCBI lineage: Eukaryota > Metazoa > Chordata > Aves > Passeriformes > Dendrocolaptidae > Campylorhamphus > Campylorhamphus procurvoides. The sequence goes on from WBMV01006157.1 coordinate 357,295, forward strand.
CCATCCTCAGCACTGCCTATTTTTCTCATAACTAAATACCTTCTCCAAACTAGGAACTAATCTAGAATTCATATTAAAATATCTATTCCTACATGCCCAAAATTAGAAAGTGAAAAAAAAAGCTTAAACCAAAAGGGATCCAATTCAGCTTTTTTGATTCAACACTGATCTCCGTTAGACAGAGATAACAGGTCCATGGACTGCTCCTGTTGTTTTAATGGATGTATTCAATATTTCTCTTCAGGACTTTATGATGAGAAACTGTCTTGGTTTGTAAAAGTATGCTTTTAAACATATAAAATGTATATTGCATCATTTGCTTGAGGGGAGTATAGCAAACTTAGTGATGCCAGAATGACATCCTGTCCATATTACTCCCATTTTTAAGTGCCTTGTGTGTCCCTGCACACTTCAGAACAAAATACAAAATTATTTAGTTAAACCGTAGGTACTTGGCACCAGATTTCTCTCTTATGTGCAGAAACTGCCAAGAACATATTTATTTTTAAAGCCCCAGAATACCAAATATTGTGCAAATACTAGAGGGCTAATTGTCCCTCCCCACAGAACATATGCTCAGAGGAAAATCCAAGAAATGGTAGGGAAAAGGGAGCCACATTATTTAAATAAATAAAAGTGGGCATCAATCCGAGTATGTACATATTATGATCCAGATGGAGAACTACAGATTCACTTAACTACAGTTAAGTCTGAATCCTTGAGGACTATCCTGCTAAACTAGGAATGTTTAACATGCTGTGCTCATAGACAGGCAGAGAAACATTTGTAGAGGAAGGGGAAACACCTTGTCAAATCCTCATTAATGATTTGAAGGACAAGCATGATCAAAATTAAGCAGGTGAGATAGGACATTAGAAAAATTTGTGCATGATGTTGAAGGTGAATCATTTAAGTATAAAAGAGCAGTGACAAATGTCAAACCACACTATTTAAGCAGTTGAACTACATTTGAACTGAAAAGCAGGAACGATGTGATACCTGGGTGAGTCAGGAGGTGTGAGAATAATGAAACACAGAAGATGAACTGCTGAAAGCAATCAAAAACTTTGGCAATATTTCTGAGGAAAAGGGGATTAACTTGTGCATTAAGGTAAACCTCTTGTGTTACAGTGCTGAGAAAGAACATGATAACATCATGCACAAAGGTTCCCCAGTTTGTCAAACTGCCACAATAAGGAATTAACCCATTATTTTAACCCAGGCATACTGCACTGGGACGAAAAAATAGAATGAACAGTTTTCACTAGGAGCACTAGGAACAAATTCTCAGTTACAAGTATTCTTAATAAAATGCCAAATACTGCTGAAAAGTAAACACTGTCATTACTATGTTTATAATTAAACTAAATATATATTTTTTGAAGAATGTGACATTTTTCCCTGAAGATGCAAATAAAAACCAAAACGCTAGCAAAAGTATTTTAAGTATGCAGGAAAATGTGTGTTTTTAATAAATATGTACAGTGTATATGTATTTTAATATACTTGTCCTGTATTACACAAGAATATTTACCAGAAAAATACTTTAATATATTCTGACTGTACAATTATGTCTTTTAATGGAAAATTAGAACAAATTCCTGGTGTGGTTGTACAGAGGTGACACTTCTCCATTTAGGTATACTTATCAAAACACAATAAAGAAATCTGACTTGTCATCTGACCTGAAAGTACAGTAGCAGCTGACAAAGCAATGATTAAAAAAAGCAATTTTTCATATTTTCCATAAACACTGTTTTTAGTAGTTTTCATTAACACTATGGTAATTTAATCATATGTGACTGTACTTCAGATTATACTATAACCTCACAAATATTAATAAACAGTCATCATTGTATGAGCACGCACCAACATGACAGTCAATGAGCACTTTGGGATCCCTTTACTCCCTTAAAATAAGTAGGAAAGAAACTGTCTTTGAAGGCCCGGTTCAAATTTCCAAAAGGATGTGCTGCTTTAAATCATCCTAATATTCATCTGTAGCATTAAATATTACAGTTCAATCCTATTTTTAAAAATCTACACTCTACAGAGTTTGAACATGCTTGGCACTTCGCAAGAGTGCATTCATTCCACATTCCTCAGTCTGTGTGTTAATGTCACTTGTAAATGATTTTCCATAAGGGCTTCACACTGCGAAAGTTTTATTTATATCCACATATATGTATATATAAATGTACACATATATACAACATCACCTCCCACTGAAGGTGATACTAAGCAAACATCAGGAGATCCTTAGCCATTTACAAGACTGAGTCTTTTTTCAGTGCTAAGGACATGTTTCCTCTGCAAAGTGAAAGAATCTATATTTTAAAAGTTACCTCAGTCATCCTGGTGTTCTCATGACAATAAATATTCAATTATAACTGATAGTGGTTTCAAAATTTTTTATTTACTAGTTTCACTGAATTTTGCTCAACCATAGATGAGCATCCAATTACTTCAGTATTAAATATTAGGTGTATTTTTGAGCAGCATTTGCACATAAAATGAAACAAATATTTTTTGGCAGTCAGGATGTTCTGCAGATTATTGTCCCCAGTCACTCTGTATGTCCTCTAAAAGCCAAGTACAGTAGCTTCCCCATCCAGACTAAGGTCTGTCTCTCAAAGTCACAGTGAGAAGTGAAGATAGAATCAATAAATTATGTGAAAGAAGTCACTCTGAAAAATTAGGTTTAATTACACTGTGAAGCCTGAAGTAAGAGACTAGAAAATTACTAGTCTTCCACTCTGATCATAAAAAACCATGAAGACTCAAAGCCACATCCCTTACAGTCTTCCTTTGCTGATCTGTGGTGTTTTATAAGCCCTTTTATTACAAATAGCAGGCCTGAATTACAGAAGCTGCATGACCCTGATACAGAAGGTTCACAACTGATCTATGAAGACAAGCTCCCTCTCAGCTGCCAAAGAAATGAAGGAATGGAAGAAAGTGGAATGAACTGCAGCATTCAAACACAGGGCAGGATATGGTTTTCTTAAAGGAAAATGTAGCAACTTTTCACTTCAGCAAACAAGGAGACACCTAAGCAGATATGCATCAAGCTTGTCAGCGATGAGAAAACCTCCAGGTGATCTCTCAGAGAATATGGTATTCTGGTCCCACATAGCTTTTCATAAATCCACTTCTACACACTGACGGTTCCAGGGTTAGGCTGGTCCTGGGAAAGCTAGCCTAGAATTCCGCTCTGATATCAAAACACTGATACAGCAAATCCCCCACTTAAAAAAACCAACCAAACAAACAAACCAAAACCATACCAAACCCAACCAAACAAAAATTAAAAACCACCCAAACAAAAAAACTCCCAAAACTAAACAAAAGAAAACCAACCACACACACACACAAAACCAAAACAAACCGAACAAAAACAAACAAAAAACCCCCAGCAAAAACCAAAACCACAACCCCCCCAGACATTTAGTCTAAAATGTTAGATAACTTACACAAGATCATTTTCTGTAAAATAGTGCGGAATGCTTTTATCTATCATTATTTAGGGCTAACAAACATTGGAAAACCACCCTAAATGTTCCAGAGCAAGCAAGTGCTACCAAGATGTTCAATGTCTTCTCTACATGCTTTGTGCCTAATATACCTTTTGTTTGTTTCTTTGTTTGTTTGAAACATCCTGAACTGCATTTAAAACACCCAAGTTTTTCAGTCTAGAATCCTGAGTGCTCTGAATCATCACTGTCACCTCCAGAAGATGGCACCAGCCACCTTTATTGTAGAAGACTACATTTCCTAATGTCTTCATTAGTGCACACGAAACCTGTCATCTTCACTGACTCATTTGCTTAATTTTGAAACAAAAAATCTTAAGAGGCTGAAAATGGCTTTCCCAATTTACATTATGCTTTGTAACAATTTACTTGTTTCACAGCATTAGCCTTATATCATAAAAATGTATAGCAACTTAACGGACACTGTAAATTTTTCTTGCAATAATGTCCTTACAGAAGCAAAATAAACCACATATATTCTAAAAGTATGTGAATCTGGTTACAGAGGATAAAAAAACCCCAAAACTTTACATGCCATAATACAACTGTAACACTACTACAAAGACATTGTCTTTACTGTTATGCTGTGTAAAAATATATGCTGCATAAAAATATGCTGTGTAAAACAGCAACAGATTAGAAAGCTATTTTTATTTTCCCTGTAGATTTCAGTGAATTCCTTTTAATTCTGAGTATTGCTTCTAAAGACAGACAAAGTAATGACAATAATACTACTTTGCATGGTTATAATTGAAATACATTGACATTTTCACTAGATAGAAAGGGCTCTGCAATGATTTTTTGGGGGTCACATTTTTAGTTCTAACTTATCTGAAGTCAGGATCATATATGACCATGGAGTCCATGTGTATCTCAGATCTTTCCACTGAAAAAAGTCTTGGAAGAGTAACTACATGTGTGTATCTCCAGGAAAATAAAAAGTTCTGCAAATGTAATTTTTAAACTTGAAAGACTTTCTTTTATTCAATAACTGTCACCTGCAATTCCATACAGCTGCAATTTTATTTTTCCCCATATTTGATACTATTGTAAGCCCCTGCTTACAATAGTATCAAATATTTACCCTACTGGCACTGCAGTACTCCTCCTTCCTATATCCCAATACTCAGAGCTGGAAGCTTTCACCGCATAAGAGTTGTCAACAAAGTCAAACAATAATACTTAAAATACACCCTAAACGAAGTTGCCAATACCTGCTGATACAAAGAAAGTTTCAAGAAATACTTTAGTATTTAGAAATAGTTTAGTATATTTTGGTTCAGTTCATTAAGACACTATATCTTTTCATATACTGGTTTATATATTTACATGACACATATATTTTCTCTCTAGTTTTCTAAATTTCAAGATGACTTTTTTGGCCATTTTTTCCTTTCTGTGTTAGCCATCAGTATAACCTTCTCATTGCAGCCATTGGAAATTCCTGATTGAACAAGTCTCTTTTCTCCTGTGTTTCTCATTCAGACCTGCCAGTCATCAGGTTTCAATACTTTATCTGAAAACAAACATGAAGTTTTTCTTTGTATGAAGGCTGAACATATCAGGCCCCTGAAGAAGCTGAAAGACATGTTGGCCCTGTAACAAAATCATGCCCAGAGTGCAACTCTCAGTCTCTAAAGTAGGCCCCAGATTTCTCAGGAGTTGCACAGAGTACTGCTCTACAGAGTCAAGATGTTTCCTCAAAGATGCCCAAAGGGAAGGAGAAGAGAGGGAGGGGTTGAGGTTGCAGTGCTCTCCCAGGGGTCAGGGTGGTGGGCCATGGTGTTATCCAGCAGCAGATCTGCACTGGCCTTGAGCTGGACTGGGAGTGGAACCTCAGTAACAGCATTCACTGCATGCTGGCTGCAGAACGTAGTGTTCGATGGAGACCAGACTTCTCTGGTTTGTTGGGAAGACAGCATCAGTTCTACCGGACTGGTTATACCTAAAATCTTACTTTATTTCATACTGAATCTGCAATGTCTCTGTACGCAAAATACCATGCAGTGCAGGCAGACAAACACTGAGTATAAAAGTAGCCAGAGATATTCAGGCATTTTTATTTAGCTTTAAAATAATCCTGCAATCAAAGATCAATACAACAAAAAGGTAATTTAAATAACGGGATTTACTTAAAACAGCCTAGACTAATTTTTAATTAATTGTGCCAATTAATGCTATTTAACACAGTACATTATTTTCTCTTCCTCACCAAGAATAAGAAGCACCAAGTATTAGAATCCCACTTTGATTTTCAAAGAATAATTTATAATACAGTATTTTCCATCTTGACAAGAAAGGAAGGATGTAACCTAAAGAACTCCCTCAAGAACATTCCAAGAATTTTCAACAAGCCTTTTGCTGCAATTTAGTTGAATTGGTTTAGAATTGATTATTTGAAATGAAGGAGGTGCAGACTTTGACTTCTAAGAAGAAAGAAAAAAAGGTAACTAAGAAACATTTTTACTAAAATTCTCTCCAACTAAATTGCAGCATACTCTTCAATGTATATTACTGCAAGATATGTTTTCATTTCCCCTTGCATGAGCAATATAAAAAACCCCTGACTATCCTTCACCAAAACACATATATCTGAGTACTTTGAAAAACATACCACAAGCCAGTGTTGCTCCAGTGTTTACTTTACAAAATAAATTAAAAAAAAGTATTCAGATCACATTTCAAATCACATTCATATCAGGTAATTTCATTCCATGTAATTATGAATGATGGCCTGTTTCAAGGGGGAAAAAAAAATTCTAGCTATTTCATACACCTGATACAGCTTAACATGCAATCAAATCTCTAAAAAAAAAAAAGGCAATGCATTGGCATGCTACTGACCACAGAGAACAGATCTCTTTCCTACCCTGTAATCTATAGGCTCTGAGAGTTCAGAGAGCAGGCAGGTCTGATAGGAGGGACATCTGATCAGATGACCAGTCTCTTGGATCCTCTGAAAACCACTAATAATTTAAGATGCTGATTGACTGTTTCAATTACATATCCAAAGACTTCTGAGCTGACAGTGGAAGGAGTATTTGTCTTTCTCAGCATGGAATGTGATGGCATTCAGAAAGAGCTGAAGATATTGGTAAAATCAATTCACAGAATCAGGTTAGCAACAACATAAATTGAAAAATTTTGAGGCATTCTGAGAAAGGAAACAAAGGCATCTTCATACAGTATTTAGAGTAAGACAACTAATTTTTTCTGCATGGACCTCTTTGTCATTAGATTTGTAGATCACAAAAATGTGGGATGACTGGCTGACTGAAGAAAGGGGTGTGCTGCACCAAGAGGGACCTTGACAGGCTGGAGAATCGGGCTGACAGTAACCTCACTTAGTTCAGCAAAATGAAATGCCAAGTCCTGTCCCAAGGGAGGAATAAGTCCAGGCTCAAGGCCAGTCTAGGAACAGACCAACTGGAATGTGTCTTGTCAGAAAATGCCCTGGGGTTTCTGGTGGACAAAAAAATCAGAGCAAAGACCAAGGTCATCCTGAGTGCATTAGAAAGACCATTTTCAGCAAGTGAAGGGAGGTGATCCTTTATCTCTACTCAGCACTGGCAAAGCTGCATCTGGAGTGCTGTGTCCGTGTCTGGGCTTCCCACTACAAGAGAGGCATGGAATCACCGCAGACAGTCCAGTGAATGTCACAAAGATGGTGAAGGTCTTGAAGCAACTGTTGTCATATGGGAAGAATCTGAGAGGGCTGGGCTGGATAAGAGAAAGCTCAGGGTGATTTTATCTACATATAAAATATCTGATGGGGTGAGAAAAGTCGAGGCTCTTCTCAGTGGTTTACAGTGACAGAACAAGAGGCAATGGGTACACAGTGGAATACAGAAAATTCCACTTAAAAAGAAGGAAAAACCTATTCAGTTGTAATGGTGGCACATCTGGCACAAGTTGCACAAGTTGCCCAAAGAAGTCTTGTGGTGTGTCTGTCCTTGGAGATATTCAGAATCAAGTGGACATGGTTCTAACCAACCTGCTGCAGCTGGCTCTGTTCTGACATGAGGACTGGACAGAGCAATATCCCAAACACCACTGTGGCTCTGGGATCTCTCACAATTACTTTTGTGCCATTTCATCATCACTTATTGATGAGTAGGAAACAAAACTGTTTCCAGATAAATCTTTTGACTGTTCTTTCGCAGACTTTTAATTAGGCAGCATATTGGAAGAAGAGGTTCAGTATTGTGAAAGGTTAGGTGAGAATAAAGTTAATTAACATGTCAACATCAACCAAATTTCTTCAAGGAATTTATTTAGACTTCACATGATCAAAAACTTAGAATGAAAAAAATTTTCATACCAAGTCTAGAGAATGTGTTCAAAATCCAATTCACATTACATAAAAACTATAAAAGTCATTGAACAGAGATCATCTTTTTTCAGGCATAAAAACAGCCTTAGTCTAGTTGTGTTAGCCTAAAACACCTGTCTTCTCTGCCTTTATTGTGAGTCTTGTGGTTTGAGTCATGACACAGCAGAAAAAGACTAGGAACAGAATCTCATTATGTGTAGGCAGAACAAGTTGACAAGAAATGCACAAAGGTGCTATTTCTCTCCCTTAATTCACAGATCCTTGAGTCATCAGCAGAGGAAGCCCATGCTAAGGCACACATCACAGAAGCACAGCTCAAAGTAACACTCCCCACAAGCCCTTCATGGGGAAAACAGCACATGAATTTTTGATGGGGGGTTTGGTTTCTGGCATGCCAGCTTGCAAAATGAAATGCAGAAACTTTTTCAGGGGCCCAATCTGTTCAGATACAGTATGAATGACAGAGTCTAAACACAGTGACTGTGAGTTATAGTGATGAAAATCATGCTGTCACATCCCTCTTGCCACATGCTGAGTGGAGGTGTAATAATCCCAAGGACTCTGGCAGACTCCATTCCAGCTGAGGAAATCATAAGGAAGGATGCACAATGCAGGAAATGCAAATAACTAAGCCTCTTCCACTTGGTTTTGATATGATTCAGTAATCCATATCATATATGCCAACTAAAAATTTATTGTTAATTGGGTTTTTTTTGGTAAGTGGACATATTTGTGCATTATTGATATCCCAATATATATATAAAGATTAAGCCCAGGAGGAAACAAACAAGCCCACAAATTAATCAAGGTGTCTGCTCCATGTTTAGATTTTGGTCTTTTCCTGGAAGGGTGACAACATTTTTAATCTTCTTATGAATTTTTGCCCACTCTCTTAAATAATGCATATTCTCATACTCCAAAAAGCAAAAATTGATATTTAGTAATTTTGGGTTATACAAGAAAACACCACAAAGCCCCATATCTTCCCCCATATTCTTCAAGATAAATGCAGTATTACTGCAATATTGTTGTAACCGGAGCACTTCAGTGTTTGGAGAAACTGCCCATGCTAGGTTACCTATCCTATCTTTCTATACTATAGCTGCAACTTCTGCTATTGTTTTTTTTTTCATTGTTTCAGTTTGTTTTCCCTTCTTCTGTAAATACACATGTGCAACTAACTCAGAGGTTATTTTCAAAAGACTGTGTAGTTGAAGTAACTTGACCATTTAAAAAAAACAAAAAACAAACAAAACACCCCAAAAAACCAAACACTAGAATTGCATTTTATATTTTCCAGTATTGTAACATCAACTTCATTTAGTGAATGGATTGAAAGAATGTTTTCCCAGATTTTGCTCTTCATTCATAGAATCATAGAATGATTTTGCTTGGAAGGGACTTTAGAAATCATCTAGTTCCAACACCCTTGCCATAGACAGGGACATCTCTCACTAGACCAGGTTGCTCAAAGCCCCATTCAAACTGGTGTTGAGCCTTTCTCATCTAGAGGAGCATTTTGTCTTCCTGCTATCTGATGACTTTAAACCTTGTCTCTTGGCAACTCAGCTTCCTTAAGTTGACTCTAAAATCAGATAAATATTGCTTGTAATGCCAAGGTAATGCAGATGGTTAAATTAAACCACAAATTGCACTGATGAGTTTTTGCCTTGCAATTAGCTCTCAGCAGAGACCCTCTGCTCTGGAGAAGAGTGCAAACATATTAGTTTTTATAAGCAATTCAGCAACTGCTTCTTAATACTCTTGCATGAAAGACTATATACTTTCATAAAATATATTTACAGCACAAATGTTAAAGCCAAGTATGCAACAATGCTGAGTTATACATATATATATGAATTTTTTTATTGACTACATTTTATGACTCTGGATAGATACAGAGAGGAGGCTTAGGAAAAACTAGGACTGCTCTAACATTTGAAAATTGACTCCAAATTATACAGTAACTTGATATAACAAAACACTGAACATATGCATCACAACTAAAATAGCAATATAAATTCTCAAAGCTGCTGTACCACTTTTGAAGCAAGACTTTTCTCACCTTGAGTAGATTAACCTTTTATGTGGGAAATTGCAGTAGGACTGTGGATTTCTTGACAGAGCAAGAAGAATTTGACCTTGGCCAGATTGTTGTGTGCCCATGAAGATAAGCAACTTGCAGAGACTGAGAGAACTCAGAAGAGGCACAAGATAAGAAATCTGGATGAGTTTGTACAGAGATAGATGTTTACAACTGGGGGCAATAAATGATTGTTGCCATGCAATAAGGACCAATAATGTTAGTGCACCTACACTTAAGAAAGACATAAAAGCAGCTGTGTGAAAAGTAAAAAAAAACTTTCACTTTTCATATATATGGGATCTATGCCTGATTTTTGTCATATCCATCTCAACAATGGGACTTTTATGCACTCATTTACACTGTTTCAGCTTTTTGCTCATTGCATTCAATCAATTAAATTCTATTTGACATTTCTTTAAAAGTTGGAAATTCCTTTCAGAGCACAGTGCAAGACTAAAGAAAAGATGTAAGAGGGAGAAATGTTTTAAGAGGAATAGTGTTGGCTGGATATTTTGACAGAATGACAGAATGGTCAAGGTTTGAAGGGACCACTGGAAGTCCTGTAAACGAATCTCCATGCTCAGGCAGAGTCCCTCAGGATTTCTGAGAGAATTCTGCTCACCAACCCTGTGCAAATCATACAACGATACCAATGCGATGAAGAAGACACCCAGGGAGACTAACCTCTGACAACTGGTTTTTCTGTCAAAGCCTGCTTAAGTTAAAAATCCTTCTGAAGAGGTCTTCTGGAAGTGTGGCTACACAGTGGTCAAAATCATCGCTGTACTGTTGTTAGAAAAGAGAATCTGAGCCTTAATGACGAAACCTATGGCAGTGAGCTGCATAAGGAACAGGAAAAATAATGCAATCTCACAAACTGTAATTTGTGTCTATGAACATTATTGATATGACTGAGGTGACCATGAGGAAGAAAAGATGTAAATGGTATTCAAATTATAATAGAATAGGGAGTCTAACCTGGAAAAAGTTTGGTTTAACTTCATCAAGCTCCCAGCGAGTAAAGCTCCTGAAAGGTCCTGCAAGTGCCACACAGGTTAGTTTCTCCCCTCTGGCTATACAAGCTAGTTCCAATGAGGGAAAAATCTGTAAGTTATCCAAAAAGACTATCTGATTTTTCTACTTGTCATTTGGACATTCCTTGCCTTTTTATGGAGACCTTGAAACATTGTATAAAAATACAATATAAGACACCTTGAAATGCTTACCACTCCTCATCAAGGAAAAGGTACTAAGGCTAAAAGAGACTGCATCTAGATCCACAATTTTGATGTGTCCAGGCTTCTTATCAGGACACAGAACTAAAACCAAATTACACATCTATGGTAAGTCTAGGGTTCCTGCTCTAAGCAGAGTTCTTAGCTCAAGCACTAAGACTTTAAAAAACAATTACTGTCAGGTGTCTGTGAAAATGTCTTTAGGTATTTGCAGTGTTCCTTTGTAAGTATTACAGCATCTAAATTACGCCACACAATTTATTTCAAGGTGTGTTCAAGTCCTTCTGTACTAACATGTCAAGGCCTTGCCCACATACTTACATTTGCTGTTATTCATGTGTTGTCATAATGCTCCTGTAAGTCTCCTCTGATTACCTTGCACACATAAACCTACTTTGCCTCCTGAACTGTTCAGATCTTCCAATTTGGGCTCTTTCATCTGCTCCCACTAAAAAGTTCTTCCCCTGACTCTCTGACCAGAATGACTCTAATCTCTTCTCAGGAGCAAACATAAAAAGAACAGAAAGCAAGATCTCCCCAGAAGATAGGATGAGAGCCATCCTCTGCTAGAAGAATTTATTTGTCAGTACTTAAAACATTTGTTTCAGTACGAAGATTCAACTAAGTTGTCAAACTTGTACCACAAATGACAGTGTCTGGCTTTACAAAAAGTCTGGAATTTTATGTAATGGCAATGTCAAGCCAAATACATGTCAGGTTTCAAGACTATTTTTTAATTATAACTTATTTTACTGGAAGCAGAAGAAAAAGAGAAGATACACGTATGTGGGAGTCTGTAGACATTTTAATGCAAATGGCAATCAAAAGGCTGCTGAAGGACATAAATGTCATACCTCATTCTTGTAATGTTCTCACTGGTTCTTTTCTTTAATAAAATTATATTTATCCACATTAATGCAGGACTAAACTCTCTCAGTAACACTGTTAGCTATTTGTGCATGTGGCACAGAAATACTTGGATAACTATCCATGTTAGGTAACAGAAGAAAGATAATTTCATTGTACAAAAGGCAAGATTATGTGCTCAACAGTTGTTAAGTGGTGAAAGGGATGGGAGGGGAAGGCACAGGAAGGAATAAAGGGATTTGCTTCTTTTACGGCAAGTACTGAGAAAGGCTGTTGCATGAGAACATTTGAAGTGGAGAGAGGGGGTGGGGAAAACAGCTAGTCATTTTGTGCAAAACGCTCAGCTGCTTTTAAAGTGACTAACAATACATTTAAGGAACGGTCATAATGTAGTACTTAAAATAATGAGGAAGTAGAGCAATGCAGAAGACAACTTCCACATTTTAAATGAATGCTGGTCCCCTGTGGATTTCAGGGCAGACTACTAGGCCAGCACTGGAATTAGTTGAGGTTTTGTCCACATTAAACAAGCTCTCAGCAGATGACCTCCTCTGCTAGGCCTCTAAAGGACATCTCTAATTCTAACAGGCATTTTCTTGAACCAATCTTCGAAATAGGTCAAAACATGCTTGTGCAAGTGAGCTCTTGAACTTAAGCTGAATCACAGGATATGGGTTAAAATGATGAGCAGCTAGAAATTTGCTAAAGCTTGATTGCATTGTTATCTGTTATCTGGAAACCGATAAGGAATTCTCAGTCACCTCTAGGTTGTCCCTGAATACATCTAAGACCAAACAAGGAACCTTGACTGCATTTCTCTCACACTCATGTGCACCAGCCCTTGTTCTCTTGGGATCTCCAGAACAGCTCCAGACATTTGAGGATACACTTGCCCAACACGATGCCAGAATTAGTATATATGACAAAGGTAAATTTTGTATAATGTAGACTGTAGAGTCACAATTTCACTATATTAGCACATAAAGTACAGCCAAATTTAGAAATTGCAAGTAATTTTTGGATTTCTTTCTTCTGAGTGTTTAGATGCTATTATTATTTGCCTGATCACCACCAAACCAGTCTTATGCTTCACTTCCACACACCATCCTGGTTGAGAAAAGCAACCCAGTGACTGAGAATGAACTAAAGAGGAATCAAAATTCTTGAAGTGTCATGGCAGGAAGACTTTGTGGAGATGACAGCACACAGACAATAGTCCATGATTATCGGAGGCGGGCTCATGAAGAATGCAGACAATCCAATATGGATTAACTACAAAGCTCACTTTATTCAAGAAGTTTCTACAATTATAGTATTCTCTAAGGCTATGTGCATTAACACTATTGGTTCACACACATATAAGCAATTACTTATTGGCCACAGGCTCTCTCTGTGCAGCTTGTCTTCACAGCACCTGCATTCCCACAGAAACTGCAGGCTGTTTATCTTTACAAGTACACAGAATCTGACCAAGGTCAGACTCTTACTGCTCTGTGAAGAAATCACAGGCCTGCTAAATCCCTACACATGATATTCAGGGTAAATCAAGAGTTGCAGTCATCACACAAACAACTTCATGAAAAATTCATTGTCACCTGAGAAGACAACCTCTATCCTAGCAGAAAGCACAATAAAGCTCTGCAAAACTCCAGCACCTGTAGAGCACTCTTGAAAGCAAATATTTCAGAAGAAATGATAGGCAAGTCTTTGAAATCATATTCTGCACATAAGGTCCCATGAAAACCAAAAGACTTGTTCCCTCAGGCTGCCTAGCCAGATTACTTTTACTCTCTTCCTTAGGACTCTGTTCAAGACTTTTTTTCCAAGCCAGGAGGTGTTCTCCAACAAGGTTGACGGCAAGTTAGCCGTTACCATGAGCTGTAATCTAACCTTGTATATCTATGCCTGTGAATCAATTCACACATGATGCTGTTGAATGGCATTACATTTCAATGGAAAATTCTATGTGATATAAAAAGTAATCATACTTACACTTTTACACTGCACACAATCAAGTAAGTGTTATTCCACCATAAATAATTCTGATTCAGAATAGTAAAGTCAAAACATTTGACTTGATATATTGAGGTCTTTTTTAATTATAAAAACATTTATTTCTAAGTCTACTTGCTGCAATAGATAGACTGTAGCCCCTACACATTTATACATGTCTAAAATATGTGTTTCTCTAAAACAGTAATAAAATCTCTTGGTATTTTTTTGCTGATGTTCTCCAGACACATCCCACAAAGTCTGGTAAATGGATGACTGTGCTTAACAAAAATTTCAGTTATTTCTGTGGAGAGAAAAAAAGAATAGCAATAAGACATGCCATTCAAACATATTAATTTTTTATGTTTCTTTTCTCTCCCAAAAGTTATAGTACTTTTTTTGAAAAAGCAAACCTAACTATATGTTGAGAACAGATTTACTGGATTTTTTTTCCTTCTGTTGACATCTGCTGACAAGATTCAAATTCAAAGAATAATTCTGTCACAAATATTTCTAAGGCTCCAAATGGAAAATTAACAACAGTATATACCAAGAGTAATTTTTTATTCAACCACTTTTTAATTAAGTCATATATACTTCTGTAACAACTATAAACTTCAAATTTAATGACCCTTTAAGAAATCCACTAAAATAATATTTTAATTTTTAGGTTTTAAAATATATTCTGACTATTATTCCCTTTCTCAATTTCATTTTACCTCTGTAGGGGTAACAATTCAGCAATTCTGACCTCTCTTGCACCAAAATAAAGCAAATTATTAGGCCAGAATTTCTGACCTCTCATATTCCTGGTACCATACTAAAGTAGACAAAGAAATAGCAAACGGCCATCTGCACAAAAACATTTCTAAAAGCAATGTAAAAATTGTGAAAGGTGCTTGCCTTGAACTTTACCTGAAATTAAGAATATTACTATTATCTCTCAGAGCAAGTCTTTAAGAACTCAAAAGAGCAGGTTTCCTATATTATTGCAACTTTTCAAAAACTTCTCTTTTTGTAAGAGATTTTTAAATCTCAATTTCTTCCATATCATACCAGCCCTCCAGGAGTTTTAGAGTAAACAACAAGATGTATTCGTAATATATCAAGTCACTGTTTAAAATTTGGAAATGAAAAAAATGTTCTTTCTTCAGTGAGAACTATAGCTACCATGAACTGTGGGTTTTTCAAGAATAAAACAGCTGACACACTGTGCCACCTGTGTGAAAGCCCAGAGCACTCCATGTGCATCAGGTGCCAAATGTACCATCCATGCACCAGCCACTTTTGAAAACACTGGCTTACTAGACATATCAGATCTGCCACACATGTGCTAGATTTCTCATCTGCATGTGCAACCCAGATATACTGGATCTCTGTATGCCCAACAGTACGTTTGGAACAGCTGTGGGATATGTAGAAAATACCATGAAAAATCAACAAATTCCTTTGAACAAAGGCAGGTAGAGGCAAGTGGAGATTTGCTTGCAATGACAGAGTAATACCCTGAAGCTATACTTTTCCTATCCCCTTCATTATGTACTAAATCAGCTGTGTATCTATTACCTGCCCTTAACACCAATTTTAAGTGTCGGGTGCATGAATACACAACTATCATACTAATAGCACAACAGCTGATTCCAGCAGAATCAACATTTTAACAGCTGATTTACTTCATAAAATTTGAGCTTTATCACCTTCTTCCTACGTGACAATAAAGCATTGATATCTAATTAGAGGCAACATCAAGCTCCAGATGTGTGGCAATTGCAGCAGCTGAAGTTCTGGCATTAATAAAATGAATTAAAAAAAACTCTCATGGATTTTCACACAATGAATCTGAAACCCTCCTCCCAGTATTCTAGATCTGATTATAAAGGTGAAGGCATCTCATCTAGTTAGATTACTGGAACAATGAAATATCCTCAAGTTTCTTCATTTGACTTGAAGTGTTCCTTCCATTAGAATCTGACCTGCACTAAGATATGCAGCTGTTAGTTAGAACACCCATCCTAATACACAAGCTAGCAATAAACTAGGATCTCTCTTGCTGCCTGAGATAGCAACATCATATGCAGTAAGGTCATTGGCACAGGAGGCACAATCAGCTATAGCTTTCTGGTGCCATATTATTAAGTGAAGCAAAACACACTAACAAGACTGTAGAATTTCATTTTTTTACAGTCACCGCCACCAGGAAATTAAAAATATTTTAACATTTTTGCAAAGGGAATGCACCTTATATTTTCAGCATAAAATTAATGATTGCCCTCAAAATCGTGACATTAAATAATATGACCTATAAGGCTAATTATATAAGAGACTATCACAGTTTCTGCCCAGAATGAGAACAACTTGACTGTCCAATTATAATGCCAAATGAGCATCTGAAAACAGACAAGGAAATAACTTTGTACAAATTTGCCGTGACATTCTTTTAACCTTTGTCAGAAGTTAAAATATAATTAAATAAAAAAAGGAAGAAAAAGCCAGACACAACACACATTTGGACAGGCACCTTTGTTAAGGCTCGCCTCCAGTTACAAAATTAAATGGATTTTTTTTATGTCATAGACCCCCTGACTAGCCAGAAGAGCACTATTTTCACTAGTCCTTTCCATTCTGGTAGATGGGGTCTGAGACAACTCTAAGTCTCCTCCCATCTCTTAACTTGCCTGACTCAGAAAGAGCCAGGTAGCAGTTTGGTCATCTTATTAACTACACTGCTGTTTCTAAGAAGATGAAACAAAAGAAGAAAAGCTGTGGGAACAAAAAAAAATACATTAGTGGGTAGGAGACATTGCATCAGTCATGGAAAAAAATCATTGCTTCATGCATCCTGTAATTGTCTATGGATAAGAAACCCAGGTAAAAAGTGGGAAAGCCCATCAATACCTTTCAGTAAAATAGCATTTCTGCTTATTCTTCAGAAATAGCACAATATAAACATATTCCTATGACTCAGCTTTAAAAAATACTTTACATAGATATCTACATACATACCTACATATATGTATATATATATATATATATCTCCAATATGGAGTGGAAGAGAAAAATATGCACAGAGATGGTAGTCTCAGTGTTGTTGCAAGTCTCTGAAGGAAAGAACAGAACAGTTAACACATGCAAAGAGGACAGTCCAGGGAAGGCATACACAGATAAACCATTGAGTTCCAAGAAAAATCTCGCATCTTTAAATACAATCAACTCCTAAAAAGGGAGACTGGACTGTGGGAAGTTCAGACAGTCCCACAACTGATGAAATAGAAGAGAGGTGCTTATGATGAGATAAGAGAAGCATAAGAACATTTTAGTGAGTGCAAAGAGCAATGTTGGTTGTTCTCATCCCTTTTTAAAAAATGCTTTAGCAGACATTTTTGTACAACTGCTGCTTTGCTATTGGCTTTCTCATGGGGGCACCTCAACAAAAGTGCAATGCAGCAGTCAGTAGGTAACAGAGATGCAAGTAGCAACTTAGTTTATATCTCATATTCATTATTTATTTAGTCTGCGGTGATGTTGTGTCTGTATGGAAACAAAATCCAAAAGAGTATCTCCATAGCCTAGAACCACCTAGAACCATCTTGTTCAGAACAATGAGAAAAACCTTTGATAAACCAAAATTATGAAAATGTTTCTTTACTGACTTAAAATCTCTTATCTGAAACTCTATTAACAGAAATATATTCACTGATTAGGTTTTGAATAATAATCTGTGATTTTTTTTCTATTTTGCTAGTTCCACCCTCTGTTTAGTACTGCAGAAAACTCATGTTAACAGCACTGTTTTTCAGCGAATGAAACCACTTGCATCTGCATGATCATTTAAGAATGCTGTGCATTCCAACCATCTACTGTATTTTGCATTTTCTTAATTACTCAGCTTAGATTTTCAGCAACTCTAAGCAGTGTAACTGTTCTGTAGCCTCAGTAAAGCCAGCCTACTTGGAACATGAAAGGGCATCTGTACAGTCACACTCCAGCACTGAGACAGGAATAAATCATTACTGATCTACTTGCCTCATGACAAAATTCATATAACAGTGTGAAACAGACCATCTCTAAAGTCCTCTCAGTACTTCAATGAAATAACCACCAGGGAGTTATAGTAAGGTCACCAAATATACTGATTTGAACAATCATAACTGGGGAGCCTGCCTTCTTAATGGCTTGTGTGAATTAATTTCATGAACTCCTAAAACCTTTCTAATATCCCTAGACTTTCTTATATTTTTATATTTAAAGGTTTTATATGCTCAGTATCAGACCATGTCCCACACACTTCAAATGCAGTGTGTCAGGAATTAGTTTGAGCCTTTGTAGTCCTTGTTCATATGGGCTGAAAGCTTGATTCTGATTAAATTGTGTCTTGATACAACACAATATCTGTGTTATTCCATTTCAATGTAAAGTATTGATGGATGTGTTTTAATATTAGCTTTTAAGATAACTCTAAAACCTAAGCATTAGGGAAATAGTTTCTTGAAATCAAAATGCACATCTAAAATCAGTAAGTTGTCATCTCCAAAACAGTTACATTGAATAAAATCACAGTTTTGGTAACTGAATGGGAGAACAAATAAGCTCACACTGTGAGGTGAATTTCACTGCGTTTACCTTCACTGCTACGCATATTAAAATCTTTCTCAGTTGCCTGCCTTATTGCCTCAGTACCTTTCCACTTGTCTCATACACAACGTCTGATATTACTACACGCTTAGTCATTTCCTATGACAACTTGCATCCTATTCTCTTGAGGGACCAACAGTGAAATTACCTAATTAGTGAAATTAACTAGATCACAGCTGACTGTTAAGAACTTCTGGTATTTGGGAATCCTTGAACAATGATTGGCTTACATTGCAGAACCAGAGGAATCTAAAGAAGTAAAGTTACTGTAGATTTGAGTTCTCAATAACTATCTTCAAAATTAAAAGAGAGCAAATAGTGAAACATATTCTAGACTGTTGCAGCTTTTCCAAAAGAACGTAATTTCAACATTCCAGATTAGATTTTGCTTAGTTGTACTTTTAAACCACCCTATTTTAAATTACTCAGCTGGATTCCTACAAATCTATGAGGTTTGATGAGATTCACACTAGCATCCTCAAAGAGCTGTCTGATGTCATCATGAAACCTTCCCTGATGATTTTTGAGTGGTCTTGGAAAACTGGAGAGGACCGAGCTGACTGGAAGCTGGCAAATGTCACAACTTTTAAGAAGTACACGAAGGAGTAGCCTGGAAACTACAAGGCTGTCAGTTTCACTTCAGTGCCCGGTAAAGTTATGGAGAAGATTATTCTGAGAGGTACAGAAAAACACCTGAAAAACAACGCAGTCACTGGCCACAGCCAGCATGGCCTCATGAGGGGGAGGTCCTGCTTGTCAAACCTGGTTTCTTCCTACAACAGTTGATTCACCTAGTTGATCTAGGAAAGCCAGCCGATGCAATCTCTTTGGACTTCAGCAAAGCTTTTGCTGTCTCTCCTAATATCTTTCTTGACAAATGGCCAGCATACTACTGGATGATCATGTCACATGAATGGCTGGCTTGCAGGTTGGGCACAAAGAGTTACAGTAAAGGGGGTGACATCAGGCTGGTGTCCAGTCACCAGGGGGGTTCTGCAGGGTTCCATCCTTGGCCCAATTCTCTTCAACATCTTCTCTAACAACCGGGATGAAGGACTCAAAGGAATACTGAGTAAGCCTGCCAATGATGGGAAATTAGGAGAAGCTCTTGAGTGCCTCAAGGCTGGATAAAACCTGCAGAGAGACCTTGACACATTAGAGAGATGGTCAATCACCAACTGCATGCAACTGCATGAAGTTTAAGGCAATGCTTTTTCTTCTTACACTGTATTTCTAGAGAGCAACCTCTTAATATCTAGCAATAAGAAGTTTTCATTTGCTTGTTTATTTAGACAAAATAGTTTATTTTTTTCCTCCCTGCATCTCTGGAGACACTGTGATTCACAAGGTTTTATAACAAATCAGTTTCTCTCCAATTCATGGCAAAGTTCAAAAAGTTGCACCGGGAGATTGCCTACCTCAAATACTCTTTACACAACAACTTCATTATGTCATTAAAGCAATTATGTTATCTAAAAGCATAAAGAACATAAGAATACAAGAAAAAAACCTCTACATGTACCAGTAAATAATAAGACCCTTTTTCCTTTAATTTCCATTTTGAAATGTATCAGACGGTTGAAATGCTGGTTCATCAGAAGTAATAAATATATGTCTGGAAAGAGTTGCTTTCAACTACAAACACAGAAAATATGTTATAATAGGATACTTATATCACTACCCAGCCAGTCTTAGACTAACTAGTGCAAGTTAAAATGTGCTCCTGTTTTCTCAACCAATATTAGCACTTCCAATATCTTAAGAAGTACTTGTCTCTATTATGTTGTGATGAATAAAACATCCTATAAGCTTTCGATGACTTCCAAAAGCCTACATACATGCCTCACAGTAGCTGCTTCCTATGATGAAAAGAAAAGGCAAAAACCAAACCAAACCAAACCAACAAAAAAAAACAACAAAAAAGAGATTGTGAAAGGTAAGTGTCTCCCGATCTAGACATGAGTTTTCATGTCGATTGTCACAGGTCTATGGATTTCTCATCTCCCCACACTACTTTTTTTCTTTTTTCCTTGCTTCTAAATTATTGCTTGTAATTTAAAAATATTTCTCTTTTCAATTAAATACAGTATTTTCAGGCAACACCGGAGCAAGTGTACAGAACAGATAACAGATACAATGTTCTATAGGAAAGCAAGCCTTCAGAGTCCTGTTTTGGCTTTTTGTGGGGTGGTCAGGAAAAACAGGACCTCTACATCAACAACTCTCAGTCTCACAGTTCATTCACAACATACAATGGCAAAAGCTCAAGATTTAAAAGATGTCTATTGATCCTGGATATTCAGTTTGAAATAAGTCTTTTCATAAAAAGGGAGGTCAGCCACCGCTCAAAAATCATCAGGCCTCAAAGAAGTAAATGAGATCAATTCAGAAATCCCCAATTAAGAATAATTTTTCAATTCTGACCATGGAGTTTTACTCTATCATTCTAATTCTTAAACCTCCATCTTATTTTGAAATACACGTACTTTCATTTGAGATGCAGAATAGACTGTACATTAATAATAAATTATCTCCACAAGAAAGGAAGAAAGAGCAAGGCAACTTCTTGGTATTTTCTTAGAGTCTATGTCTTCAATATGATAATCCCTGATGTATTTGCAGGGGAGAAAAGCACACAAGAACTGTAGAAATTGAACTGTTGTTCTATTATTTTAGTAAGAATTCATTCCTCACTCTTCATTTGGTTTTGGATTTTTCCTGTTTTTCTCATCTTCTGTGCTAAAAATCATATTATAGCTCTGAAGTGACTTCTATCCCATATGTCTGCAGTTAGTTATGCTACACTCTGTTCTATCATGTACAGAGTACTAATCTTAAAAGCTACAGTCATAGAATAATTTACAGTCAGGGAATATGGGAGGCACTTCTGAGGCTTGCCCTATATATGCATTTTCTGGAATTCTTTAGATCCAAAATCTGAAACTTTCCCTTCAGCACAACATTTAGCAATTTCAAAGTCACTTCATACAAATAACAGGGGATTATGAACATTTATCCAGCATCAAGAAAGTGCTCAGTCCACACCACAGAGGACACCTTCACAGGAATGTTAACAAGCATTAGCAAAAATATTTTCAGTTCTGATAAAAACATGATCCTTAGAATCATAATAAATTATTACCCCTTAAAAATCCAGCTGTCACACTACTTAACAGGCTAGTCCACGTATGCACCAAAGTAGTAATGCACAGAATATATTTTTTTTTTCTTCTCCACCACTGAAAGAACAAACTCAAGATCAGCTGTTTGGACAAATATATAGGACGGGTATACTACAGGAAGTTTCCTTCCAAGTCTCCTCGCTGGAGGCCTGTGGCAGGGAGACACTAGGCAATATGTTCATGAGAGATTCTTAAAAAAGAAATCTCATGTTTAGGTTCAGGAAACTGCATTTAAGCTGAAGCATTGTCATTGTTTCTAGCTTTGTTGTTAATGAATCCAAATAAGCAGCCAGAAGTGTTGCTCATCCACAGCACAAAGAAACAAATCTAAAACTTCCAACAAAACACCCTACTAAATAGTATATAACATTTTTAAAACCCATTTTATAAATGACAAAATTAAGAAAAGAAAGCAGCTGCCTAAAATAAAAGCTAAGACAAAATGTGCAATTTGTCATACATGACAAAGTGTTCCTGCATAGAATTAGTTTTGTTCTACTAACAAGAACTTTAAAAGAGTAATGATAAAAACAAATATTTTCATCAGAGATAGTAAAACTAGATCAGTAGTAAAATTTATTGCAACTTATCTGAGGATGTGAGTACTACAGCAGCACAAATCTGACCTGGAACCTACACAAGCTCCTCTTGTAGGCTTACTTTGCCCAAGCCCTTGTCTCACCTCCCAGTTACACCACTGACAGATTTCTGGTTTCCAGTCTTATTGGATCATTTATTGCTAAGTTTTCTGAACAATGAAACCATCAGAAAAGCATTGCATTCAAATATAATGGACACCTGCTATTAGCTACCTCCAGCAAGCTAAATTCTCTAGCTGAATCCTCTGGGTGGAGAAGGCAGTAAGGAGCTGGGGTTGGACAGGGAGGCTGCAACAGAGAAAGGTGCATCCTTCCACCAGTGCAGCAGGGAGATCAGTCAGGTAGAGTGTTACTTTCCATTTTACCAGTTTAATAGACTATTTTACCAGTCCCTGCCCTGGGCTAGAACTGTTATTTCTGCTTTTCTTAAAAAGTGTGTTTTCACATTTGATAACCAATGTAGATACACTTCTAAGATTTTCAAGACAGAGTATAGAAAACAGTTAATAGCCGAGCTAGTGTGCATCTTGTAAATTAATTCTCAGAGGACTTTGTAATGTTGATTTACACAATCCTAAGGTAACTCAGGTTGGCAGGGACTTGGGGAAGTCTCCAGTCCCAGCTGCTCTCAAGAGCAGGCTCAGCTGCAGGGGGCAGACCTGGCTGCTCAGGGCTTCAACCAACCATGGTGTGAAAATTGCAAGGCTGAAGAGAAACTACTCCCCCATCCTGCCCTGGCTCCACCACTGGCCCTCATCCACTGGCACATCATCCCTCCCAGACTGCAATGTCACAGCCCAATGGCAGAGTGGAGGTAGGTGACACCTGCTGTTCTCCTCTCATCCCCATCTGTCACAGAGAGCAGTGGGGTGGGTCAGGCATGACTGACCCTCCGCAGTTCCTTGCTCCCTATCACTGTATGTGCCCTCACGTGCCCCATACACACCCAGAAAGCACATACAGATAAACAGCAAAGAGAAGTCCAAGGGCAATCAAAGGAGACTTCAAGGCCCAGGGACAATTGGTAGAGGGATCAGGAGCACAAGTACTGATCTTCTTGAATACTTCTAGTAATAAGGAATAATACTGATAGGAATAAACAGACCCATCCTGTCAATGCATGGCCCTAAGGCTGGCGTAAGTGGAAAACAATTGGGTTTGTTGACCATTATGATCTTCTCAACAACTGGTCTACTGACAGCTGGTAGGATGCACCTATCTCAGAGGGGAAAAGGATTGTAGCACAGTAGCTGGTTGGGCTCATTCACAGAAATTTAAACTACCTTGGAAGGGGAAAAGGGGCAAAACCAGGTTTGCCAGTGATGGAATGTAGAGCCAAAACTTGAAACAAGCACCATCTGCTACAGGAGGTAGTGGCTACAATGTACCACGCCTGAAATGATTCTACACCTATGCACACAGCACCAAGAACAAACACAAGGAGCTCAAAACTTTGTCCCAGACCCTGAAAATTGATGTCATTGGCATAACTGAAACCTGGATGGACTCCTGTGACTGGAGTGCCCTGTTGGATGGTTTCAGGCTCTGCAGGAGGAATAGGCACAGTAGAGGAGGTGAAGGGGTGGCACCTTCTATGTAATAGAAGGGTTAGAATGTATGGAGCTCTCAGCTGGCAATGGCACAGTTGGGAGCCTCTGGGTAAGAATCAAGGGGAAAATCAAGAATGCAGATGTCATTGTGGGAGTCTACTATAGACCTCCCAGCCAGGACTATGATGATGAGGATTTATGTTTTGAGGAACTAAGGGATACTTCCAAATCAACTGCCCTTGTCCTTATGGGGGACATCAACTTGCAAAAAATAACTGGGAGCATCACATACTTGCCTTAGCCCAGACCAGAAGATGCCTAAAAAACTGGATGAGAACTTTCTGGAACAGATCTTAAAGAAGCCAACTCAGAAAGATGCCACCCTTGATCTACTGCTTATCAGCAACAGAGCAGATCTCATGAACAACGATTTGCAGCCATCTCGGCCACAGTGATTGTGAAGTGATCAAGTCTCAAATCTCTGTTGACATGAGGAAAAGTGCCAGCAAGACTTCAGCTGTGGACATGAGGAGAGCAGAATTCAGGCTGCTCAGGGAATTAGTAAGGAAGGTCTCATGGGAAAATGTTTTTGTAAGTGCTGGGGTACATCAGAGTTGGTCACTTTTCAAACATCATCTCCTAAAGCCACAGGAACAGGCAATTCCCAAAAGTCAGAAGTCAAACAGGCAAGGCAGGAGGCCAGCTTGGTTGAGCAGAGATCTTCTCTTGAAGATAAGGCAATAAAGGAAGGTGTATGCCCAGTGACAGCAAGGTCAAGTGACATGGGAACAATACAGGGATGTTGCTGCCCACTGCGGGGAGAAAATTCAAGCAGACAAAGCTCAATTGGAATTGCAGCTGGTGAGAAATGTGGGGGACAAGAAAAAGGTTCTTTCAAAAACATCAATGGCAATAGACAGTATAGAAATATTGTCCTGTTACAGAATGAGGATGATCACCTCACAAACGGACAGAGACAAGGCAGAGGTATTTAACACTTTCTTTGCCTCTGCCTTCAACACAGATGACGGACCAAGGGGGTCTCAGTGCCCTGAGATGGAGGACCATGACTGCAAGAATGATCAGCTACCCATCAACCCTGCTGGATGTGCTCTCTGGCTGGATTGCTACAAATCTGTTCTTCCCAGAATCCTCAAAGAGCTGGCTGATATCATCACAAAATCTCAATGATTTTTGAGCATTCTTGGGAACCTGGAGATGTCCCAGCTGACTGGACTCTGGCAAATGATCTCCCCATTTCCAAGAAGTAGGAGCACAGAAACTACAGGCTTGCCAGTCTCACTTCAGCGCCAGGTAAAGTTAGGGAGAAGATTATTCTGGGAAGTATTGAAAAACACCTGAAGGACAATGCAGTCGTTGGTCACAGCAACACATGGTTTCATGAGGGGGAAGTCCTGCTTATCAAACTGGTTTACTTTTATGGCAAGGTAACTCACCTAGCTGATCAAGTGAAGCCAGCTGACAATCCTTTTGGATGTCAGTAAAGCTTTCCAGTGCTGTCTCTCACACTGTCCTTCTGGACAGAATGTTCAGCACACGGCTGGATAAACACAT
>WBMV01006158.1:0-11756 GCA_013396655.1 Campylorhamphus procurvoides
GTTTGTGAAGAACTGTTGCCCATCAGGTAGACTTACATTGGAAAACTTCATGAAGGACTGTCTACTGTGAGAGGGACCCCACAGGGAGCAGGAGAAGAACTTCTCTTCCACAGCAGTGGCAGAAACAACTGACCGTAACCCCTTTCCCATCTGCCTGTGCCATTGGGTGGGGAGGAGGTAGAACTTGGAAGGCGAGAGAAGTGGAGGGAACAAGTTTTCAAGATTTATTTTACTTCTCATTCTCCTGCTCTGATTTTGTTAGTAATAAATTTAATTAACATCCCCACTTTAAGTCTGTTTTGCTTGTGAAGATGATTGGTAGGTGATCTCTCCCAGTCATTATCTCCATTCTTGAATCCTTCATTATATTTTCCCTCCTCTATCCAGTTGCAGAGGGGACTGAGAGAGTGGCTTTAATGAGTACTTGGTGTCCAGACAGGGTCAACCCACTACACATACTAGTCCAAATAATTCACCGGAATGAGAGAAAAACCTCAATGGTTTACCTGTTTCCCTTCTAATTTCTGATCTGGCATTGTTTTTCCTGCATAGCAATATATGCCAGTTAATAAAATCCAGTTAAGAACAAGCTCGTAGATGCAATTTCTGCTTGTGAATCATTAATATAAGCAGCATGAGTGAGGAAAGAAAAAAAAAGTCATGATTCTGTACTACACTGTAGAGTGTAGAGTGCAAAGCACAGTGCTGAGAGTTATCTGCTCTTTCTCAAACAGCAAAGTATAGACTGCCCACCACTCTGGGATGCTGCTGTCCTACAGGCGATTTGAGACAAAGGTGAGTGATTCATTTGGAATCCAGATATTTCTCAATAAGACATTTGATGATTTAAGACAGAAAGGCTAATTTCGAGGAGAGTGATTGGGCTGAACAAGGCCAATACTGCGGCTCATCTACTTTAGTAATCTCCAGTTTTCAAAACAATTGTCCTAACTAAGGAAAAGAGGTTGACTTTTTGTTATCTGCCATTTCCCCTTAAATATGAGATAGGCTATATATACTGTATTTTGTATATCAGGATCATGAATAAATCAAGCTGGTTCAAAGTGTCTGTACTAAGATGGAAATAAGAACATCATACTGAGAAGAAGTTGTATTAGGATGTTAAATCCCTGTAGTGGTTGACCTAAAGGTTCCTGGTTCAATCCTGGGTTTTGGCACCAGACTGTAGGGGATTGACTCTGACTGGACGTCAGGTGCTCACTAAAGCCACTCTCTCACTCCCCTCTGCAGCTGGACAGAGGAGAGAAGATATAATGAATGGTTCAAGAGTTGAGATAAGGACTGGAAGTGATCACTTACCAGTCACCTTCACAAGTAAAACAGACTCAAAGTGGGGATGTTAATTAAATTGACTACTAACTAAAACAGAGCAGTAGAATGAGAAGTAAAATAAATCTTAAAAGCACATTCCCTCCACTTCTCTCTCCTTCCAAGTTCTATTTGCTCTCCCCCCAGGGGCACAGAGAGACAGGTCAGTCCATCAAAGGTTTTTTCTGCCAATACTTAGGGAGAGGAGTCTTCCCCTACTGCCCGTAGGGTCCCTCTCACAGGAGGCAGTCCTTCATGAACTTCTCCAGTGTGAGCCTACCCAATGGGCAACAGTTCTTCACAAACTATTGCAACACGTGTCATTTTTCCATGGGGTGCAATCCTTCAAGAACAGGCTGCTCCAGTGTGGAGCCACAAGTCCTACCAGCATGGGCTCTTCTCTTCACAGGTCAGCAGATCCCTGCCACAATCCTTCTCCAACATGGGCCTCCCACAGGGTCACAGCCTCCTTTGGGCATTCTCTTGCTCAAGCGTGGGTCTCCTCCATGTGCTGCAGGGGGATCTCTGTACCTCCATGGGCTGCATAAAGACAGTTGTCTCACCATGATGTTCACAACAGGCTGTGCCAGAAGCACCTCCTCCCCTTCCTCTTTCTGCACTGACCTCTGTCTGCATAGTTCTTCACATGTTCTCACTCTGCTCTTCTCTGGCTGCAGAATTCTTCTGCCCAACAACTTTTTTTCCTTCTTAAATATGTTATCACAGAGGCATTGCTGTTATTTTGGATTGGCTCAGCCTCAGCCAGCAGTGGGTCCATTCTGGAGTCAGCTGGCATTGCATTGCTCTGTCAGACATGGGGGAAGCTTCTGGCAGCTTCTCACAAAAGTTACTCCTGCAGCTGCCCCCTGCTACCAAAACCTGGCCATGCTAACCCAATACAACCCCACGGACAACGCAAATTATTACTTTCAGTCAAAATTTGAAATTAATTTTACTGGCACGGGAATGGTACTGCATTCAGATTTTTATTAAAAATTTAATCAAGTAATTAAACATATTTTATAACAGTGGCAGTAACATGACATGAGCATCAAGACAGTAGGTTTGCCTTGGCTTAAATCGTGCCTATTTTAAAATGATACATGAAATGTGGGCAATTATCTTGTTTAATTCATCTCTTACAGGCATCAGATTGCAACTCAATGAGCAACTCAAGAAGCCTGCTTCTCCTACATTTTCTA
The DNA here is from genome assembly GCA_013396655.1 of Campylorhamphus procurvoides. Lineage (NCBI taxonomy): Eukaryota > Metazoa > Chordata > Aves > Passeriformes > Dendrocolaptidae > Campylorhamphus > Campylorhamphus procurvoides. The sequence continues at coordinate 2,532 of WBMV01006158.1, forward strand.
AGTACAAACCATAATATCACAAAATATTTTTATTTTTAGCAAAAGAAGGATCAAACCCCTGATATTTTATTTTATTTGAAATACATTTTTCATGTAGTCTTATCTTTAAGGTATGACATGAACCAGTCACTTGTTAAAATGATGCATTCTGTTTCAACAATATAACTTAAAATCAGTGTCTCTAGGTATATGAAATATGGAAAGATTTCTATTTCAGCAAGCTTTATCATATCAATTAATGAGCCTTTTCATGCTTTCTTAACTCTTATTTTATTATGAAGTTTTAACTTAGAAATCACTGTGACAAGTTAATAACCTTGAGTTCGATGTTTAAACTGGAATGTTACTTAGGTCACAGCATGAATGAAAACAAAAATCTTTTTATGAACTTCCTCCCTTTCCGTGCATGCAACCTTTTCCATTCTGTGCCTCTGGGGGTGTCAGCTGGTCCTTGGCAGTACAAGACTTTTCTCGCATTCTTGATTGTCACCTATAGTGAGAACAGTTAATACAGTATGGCAGCACCGAGTTCTGCACTAGTTACCCAGATTTGTTGATATGCTGCCCCAATGGGCTTGTGATTTCACTCATTAGTTACACAGTAGAAAATGTGAATCCTTTCAAGCACTCTAAATACCACCCCTAACAGAAGCATAAGAGCTTCAAAGTAGATCAAAGCTAACTTTTCTGGCTCCTGGTCTCCCTCACAAAATTCCTGAGTTGTGTATGTATGAATGAGCACAGAACTGGAAGACACAAGATTGAATAAAAGAATTTAACCTTTTAGTTTCAGTGAGGGGGAAAAAAAGATGGCTGAAAAACTAAGGTCTATCCTATGCAGACTAACAATTTGGCAACCCAACGTCTTGAGTTCAGAGATTTTTACCTCTATGTATAGTTTCCTGTTGAATATGTTTTTAAGTGGTAATTAAGATGAAATGGGGAGCTTTTACCCTACATGATCATTCTCAGAGAATGCTGTGTGTTTAAAGTGAGATTGTTCACAGGTCTCTTTCTTTTTTTCCAGTTATGATTCAATTTGGGGCATCACTGACACAGTATCCTCTTCAGATATTGGCGTGTTTATTAGCTCTGGCTCATGCTGTTTTGCCTTGGATGAAACTCCCTGTTGCTCTATGAGCTGTAGCTGTTAGCTGATGACCCTTGGCAGGGAATGCCTGGTAGTCCATGACGCAGCCCTGAAGTCTTGCACATGTTATCTCACTGAATCTGTGTGAATGGAAGATGCAGTGAAAACTGTTGGCACACCATCACTTCTGAGAAATCACCTCCTCCCACACTTCCTGATCCTGAGTGTAAATGAGCGGGATGCTTCAGTCACACTGATTTCTACATGTCAATGCCTTTTCCTTTAACCATGCTGACTAGCTCCTTTTTGATCTTTGCACATTTTACTTGCAATCTAATGTCACATAATATTAATAGACTGAGGAAGTGATCCTACTCTTATTCAAGTAAAGAGGAATTTGGTTTTGAGTGAAAAGGAGAGGGATAAGATGAGGTAGGATCAGAGGTCACACAGTTTAAAGAAATTTATCTAGGTTCACTTTAAACCCACATAAACCTTTCTCTCTTCACAGTGGAGATAGACAGGTAGTAAAAAATATGGCAAAAGATTTGTAGGCAGCTTGTCATTTGAAGGCAAAGGTAAAAAGAGCGGAAGCCCCACCCAATGTGAGGTTTTTCCCATTTCCATCACTCTCTGTTTTTCTATATCCCTGTAAGATATAGAAGGGAAGAAAAAGTAGCCTGTATTTACACTAAGATTAGCACAAACTTGTGAAGTTCAAAGGTGTCCAACAGACTTCAGTAAAGGACCATCTTGGCATGCATAACACAATCATATCATGGGATACTCATCACATAGCCAAAAACCAAGAAGCTGAGGTTCATGTGAAAGGTGCCCATCATAAGTCCATTCCTGCATTTCAGACAGGTTATTGTAGCAGATACATCCCTACTGCTTTCACCAGAGATCTAGCTCAGACATTAGCTCAGTGAGCCTGGTGCTAATAATGCCAATGTTATGGGTCAATCACTATATGGGCCATTTCCTTAAGACTTGGACTTGATCCTTATGGGTTCCTTCCAATGCAAAATATTCTGTGATTCAATATCTACACTCCACTCCTCTCATGTGTGTGGAAGGACAATTGCCTTGCAATGAGAAAACTTACACTTTTCTTTCCCAAAATACATATGCTTCCTAGTGCAAGACCAATGTGTGTATTTCTCTCACTATACAAGCCAGAAGTATAACCTGGCAACCTCTTGCAGATAAGAGCTGGAGAGACTTAAGTCACCCTAGTGAGAAAAAACTACTGCAAGGAATTATGCACAAAACTGAGATATTAGAATGCTGCTTATCCACTGCAGCACAGGGTAGGCCAGATACACTTAGAACCTTAGGTGAAGGTTCTTTACAAGAGAACAGATGACAAGCGTTCTAATGATTCTCTGCTGCTGGCACTCCTTGGAAGCCAAACCATCACGCTCAGGGCAGCAACTGCAACTGTTTCAAACAGGCTTATTTGGCTCACGCACATTTGGCCAAAGGTGGTGGAAGACCCCACACCATAAAGAGTATGGAATGCACTTCAGAAAATGTTATCTAGCACAGAACTAGTCTTTCACAGTGTCTGTGAGGCTTTTGAAGAAACACAGGAAGAGCACACAGAGCATGTATTGCCTCCAGCAATCTGAATCCAGCCTGCAGACTGGGGCATGGTCGCCCTTGGAGAAGCTTCATTACATACAGTATTAGGAGGGGAAAAAAACCCAACTAAGAATTTGTATCCTATATTAGAAAGGATGAAGAACTGCAGAATATTTTATCTATTTTACCCCAATCTACTGCTACAGCACAAGATTCTGTAGTTTATACTCAAAGACAGAAAAGTCATAGGAAGGAGTGATGCTTTCATTCATTCTCCTGTACTTCCTGCACCTTCCAAAGCATGCACACTTTATGGAGGACAAAGTTTATAATGTATATAGCAAAATATTATTTATAATTTATATAATAATATGATATTTTGCATAATAAGAATGTTATTATCCCATTCCTCAAAACATTAGTCATATTTTGCTCTCACAACTACCAGCCTTCCAATGATAGCCAAAACACAACAGCAGCAAAGATAAAGCCCATGATGTGAATGCAGAAACACTTTGCTTATTGGCGTTTATGAGTACATATTATTTAGCATTTGAAGAATCCTTTGACACATTATTCATAGAAAAAACCCAGACACTTGAGAGATGACAGTTAAAAATATATGAAAAAAACTGATTTTTCACTCCAGGCTGGTTTCCAAATGCTGTTCAATTTACATCTGTTTAGTGATATATTTAATAAGTGTGACCAAAATAATAGTATGAAATAACTACAGAAGTTTAACTAAATTTTGTCTTGTAGATATCCATGGATAAACTCATTATGAAATGGCAAGAACACCCCATTTACTGTGAAAATAATACTATGGTGATCAGCATAAGACTATTTTTTACTTTAAATTTGGCTTTAGAACTTGACTAAAGGTATAGTCTCTCTTCTGAAACACGCTCTTACTTACACTAAGTGTACTTACGTCCATGGACATTTGGCCATGCTAGTGTCAAGGAGCTTTGGAAACTGCTGCTGTCTGTGAGTTTTTTCCTCAGAATTTCTTGCCACTTGAAAAAGTTTCAGCCTTGTCACATGTTTTCAAGGCCTCTGCAGAACAGCATCAGTGTGTACTTCTGAAATCTGTCAGGGGAAGATGCTGATTACTGTGAAAGGGAAATGTTTCCTTGATATGGGAGTAATGTAGAGGAGAGACGGAGCTAAAGGTCATGGTTTAGCACTAAAATGGCTGCCAGGATTACAATGGCAAGTACTGAGGAACTCCTGGATGTGACGACATTGATATTTCTTTTTCTGACAGGACATCTATGATATAATTACACTTTCTTTGACACTAGCTCTTTTATTGGAAGTGGAATTTTTCTTCCTTCTGATTTAACTAGGAATTTTGTTCCTAACAATCATTTACATTTTTTAAAGGAAAAAGTACATAGTCTAAAAGTAGAATCCCTTTCACCAGGGCGAGTGAGTTGCTCGTGTGCTGTTTTTCTACTTTCTGCCACTACATGTTCTGTTTACTGAAAGAACAGAGATGGGGAGCCAAGAAAAGATAAAAACCCAACACAAACAGTAAAAGGAAATGCTTATTCCTGGCTCTCCACTCCCACCCCTACTTTTCCCCCACCCACATTTAAAATACATAACCTTTTTGTGCTGTGGAAAGAAAATACTATATTTTGTCAATAAGCAGTTATGAAGGAAAATAGCCAATTAGCTTTATAGTTATTGTGGTAGATGCAGCTCTCAGCCAGCAGCAACACTTTCCAGAACGGTAACTTCTGCCCCTATGAAGGTATAGTGAGCACTCAAAATGCTAATTCTTATTTTTTCACTGAAATTTGGGCCTTCTGTCTCACAAACATATCCACTGGAGCTGAAATTAGGAAAATCAATCCTTCTCCAGACCTGACATGAGGAAGGAATTGACAGTGCAAAGGGAGTACTGTAGCCCTGACAGGCAATGCTCAAGGCCTGCAACTTTAATTTTTAGTTCTTTGAAAGATTTGTGTTATATGTGTAGAAGACAGGACATGTCTTTCAGCTGAAGTATATAAATGTTTCTCTAATTTCATAAATTTGCTTTCTACTAATTTATTTCCTTTCTCTGAGTCAAATCATTCAATTAGCTATTACTGGACTTGAACTCTTGTTTTTAAAGAACATGTCTTTCAGCTCACATTTCCTCTACAGCAGTTCAGTTCATTCATGACATAAACTGGTGAAATACATTTCTCTTTCAAAATACAGCCATGGTAGTTCTTTAAAAAAAAAACCCAAACAACAAAACAACCCCCTTCCCTCCCCCCCAAAAAACCAAACCCAAAACAAAACAGGACTCTAAAATTAAGGGCAGGAGCTCAGAATATGCTTGTAATGTCAAAAGCATTTGAACTTTACAACTTGCTGATGTAGGGCCCATTGCAGTCACAGAAATACAAGAAAAATTACTCCCAAACTGGCAGGAGTGTGGTTCTGAGACAACTGTGAGCTTCAGTAAAAGCAGTCCTGTTTCAACTTAGCTGAGGCCCAGTTCCTAACCCATACAGGCATGGTAAGAACAACATGGCAGAAAGTTTGCAGGTGAAGTGGGCCAAAACTGTAAAAGTGGAACAGAAAAAGGGAAGACTTTCTTACCTTTCATGAACAATGGCACTTCTGTAATTTTCCCCGTGCCCTAAATATACTGGATTCAGTAGCTTCAAATTCATTCTCATACTGATCTCCAGCTCATAATAAGCTAGTAGCTTAGCAGTTGATTTTTTTTTTTCTTTAATGTGGCTGGAAAGGCAGGCAAACTTTACAACCAAAACAATCAATTTCAAGCTGCTGAACCCAATCAGCCCAATTTGAGAGTGACCCTTTAAATTGAATGTTAAAGTGGGAGATGGAGTTTTCCTTTCCTCTTCCAGAGCTGGTGGAGAAACCGTCACTTCCTTTTGTAAGGGGGTGCATTAATAGTTGTGCTGTTCTTGCAGACATTATGTGCTAACAAAACTATGTGTGTCTGGTTCTGTAGGAGGTTACAGGGGGAAAACAAAGAGGTGGCCATCTGGCTCCACCAGTTTGTATGTATAATGTCCAGATACTAATGCTTAATGTACTTGTAAACCTAAGTTGTCTCTCTCTCTCAGGGTCTGATTTTAATTTGGGTAATATTCCCGTTAATAATAACATCTAATTACAACATCCATTAAAAGTTAGTAACATTAATTTAACAGGGAGAAAATCTAATAGAGTTCTTAGAGTGGTATTGGCATTTTCCCATTAAATTAATGTTACAAACTTTTAAATGGATGTCTTAAATAGGCATCGTTAGTGGTGGGAATATTAAACAAATTAAACTCAGGCCTTTAATATGAGGTGGGAGCCTATTTATGAATACAAGCAAAGGTGTCTGCTGTGCTTCTCAACCAATTTAAAATGTTCAGTAGGAAGCATAAGGCTGTGCAAAATTTGCAGTACCTAAGTTTCCTTCTAGTAAAGGCTCAAATGAATTACTTTTATTTTTTTAGAGTATTTCTTTTGCTGGCCGTGTGGTCCACACAGTCCTTGCTTGACTGTTGCTGTACTTTCTTTCCAACAATGTTGTCCTGACCTGTTAATTTTCCCCCTTTAGGTTGTTTTTTTTTGTTTAAAGAAGGTGATCTTGAAACCAAAGGATTGCCAGTTCCTCCTGCTACTAGGCAGAGGTCTTGATAGTTTTGAAACAGCTGCTCGAATTTGTCTGAAGAGGGAGAAATTGTATCAGAGATGTATGGGTTTTGAAAGGCATGTTCTTGTCCAAATCCAGACCTCATCTGCAACAGGCAGCATGTGCAGCTCAAACATGAGCGTGCTCAGATGGTTGAATCAAAGTGTTACGAGATTAATTTTTTAGAGATGATTCTTAGTTTACAGCCTAACTATAGACAGAACTTTTTATAAGGCAAACATTGGATTAGACAGATTATATTCCCCTTGGGAGAAGACCAAAAGGAAGAGCTACATGTGAAAGAAATTAGTCAGATGTTTAATGTAATACTGGAAGAGGATCAACTTCAACAATACAACAAAATTTAATAAAACAGCAGTGACAGCAAAACCAGCAAAGCAGTGCAGTTCAGTCAGACTCAACAAGCTTTAATAATGCATAGCTTCAAATTTTTAGCCCGTACTTTGCTGCTTCAGGGTTTTCTATGCAGACATCAGCAAACACACCACATTCAAAGTACCTGGAATAGATACCAGGATAGGACCTAGATATGAGCAGACTGTGTTTGACATCTCTGGGCTTGTGCAGTCCTTCTGACTGCATACTTTTAGAAACTTATTAAATCCCTGTTTAGAAAGGTCTGAGCTAGTGAATAGTCATGCAGTTACAAGTCCTCACAAGTAATTGTATCATTCATTAGGCAAAAGGCTAAATTCGAATTTGTTTGTGAATTGTTGGGGTTTTTTTTGTTGGGGTTTGTTTTGTTTTTGTTTTTTTTTTTACCTTGATATATGGGAACCCTTCTCTCGTATGCAACACCAGATTTCAACCTGTGATGCCCAGCTATTGGACAAGCCACATGGACTTGTCTGTCTCCTGTTTGGGCACCAGAACAATTTTTCTATGATGTAGTGTGCAACTAATGAATTAGTGAAAGAATTGTAGGTTAACAAGTAGCTTATAATCTTCCTGAAAAATGCATGCTGGGTGGCCTGACGACAAAAAGCTACGCTGGTAGTTTAGTCCTCTCTAACCTGGCGTGGACAGGATGGTAAGATCCTTTCCCAGAGTTGAGCTGTACAGACCCCAAAGACAGAATATGAACCTCCTTGCACTGATATCATCAGTCTTCAGGGCTCATTAGCACTACCTAGCAATGTATCTGAATTTTGGCCATTTCCAGGCAGTCCCAGTGTGATCTCCTGCATACACACAGGGCTGGCACACACAGAGGCAGATTCTCAGCCCCACTCTGAGTGCATTTGGCTTGTGAATGCCAGCCATCAAACACAAAATAACACCCTTCAAGACAACCAAAAGCCACAAAACCCTGTTGACTTCAGCGTTTATTACAATACATATTTGGAGATGGGACAGTTATCTAGAATTGCCATGTGAATCTCAGCAACAACATTTGGCTAGTCATAATTAGAAATAATAAAGGAATAAAAAAATTACTATTATTATTACCTACCTATTATTCTTATCCTGATATTTAAGAAGCAGGAAAATGCTACTTTCATGATGAAATATTAAACTTGACAGCCAGGAAAAACCAGGAAAAAAGAAATACAGGAAAAATCATGTTTTGATTCTGGTCCATAAATTGAATGACAAATTGTAACAAACAAGCTTGTTTTGGTCTTTTGTTTGTTTAAATCCTTTGGTGTCTATTTAGTTACACTTCTGAACTGAGATGAGGAAAGAGGTTTTACATTACCCAAATGCTGAAATACTCCAGTGTCCAACTAATTTAGTGATACTGTTTGAAAGAGACAAAAATGCTAGTATGCTATTAAGAAGATTGGTTTTCCTCTTTTGTTCAACAATAAGCTGCTGTTAAGTGGGAAAATATACAGCTATTTGTATCATCCTACAGCCCAGTAGTATAAGCTACAATAAGATAGTGTAAATTTCTAACAAATATAGGGTAACAAGCAGACTGCAGAGACTTATGCTACCTAAAGTAATTAGATTATTATTGTAGTGATATTAGAACAAATTCATTTGGAATGTTAAGGTTGGGTTTTTTTAAACAAAAGTATTTTTCTTTCTCCTAATATTCTCTGATATATTTTACTTAGAATATATTAATTGAACTAAATCATCAAGTGATTTTTATGCTAGCAATTTTAAATATTCAAGAAAAAAAAAGGTACGTCGAGCCATTGTAAAGGCTGTTTGCTTTTATGCTTCCCCCTGTTGCATCCAGACACTAACTAAAAATGATTCAGCAATGGGTATCTCTATGTGCATGTTTACATACCTTCACATGTGGCTTCAACGTGCCTGTGAGACATAAAGAATAGTGGAGAAAATCCCTAAGGCTAACCAGTCAACAGCCAACTATACTGTCCTCCCTAACTCAGGGTTTTCACAATGAAGTAGAGGCATTGTTACAGCACCTCTACAACAGGAATTGGTTCAATCAATAGGGATAAGCTACTGTTAATTAGTCTGATCTACTTTAATAACTTTATTCAGGAGGAAGGAAGGGGCGGGGGGGGGGCAGGGGAAACTTCCCTGCTGTCTGTATTATACCCTGTAGAAAGGCCTTGTATCAGCGGTTCAGTGGGAGGAAGTCATGTGAAAACGTTCCTGTATTGTTCCCATGAGCATTCATCTCCTAATTTGCATTAAACTAGTAGGCAGTTGACACTGGTTTGGGTCCATACCTGAAAATCTTCTGTTATGAGATGAAAGTATTAAAGAATGGCTCTCAGACAATCTTGTTTCCTCCTCAGGCTGAACAAAAGTGATCTCTAATGCAAATAAGATTAATTGTAGTGTTTGATGGGGAATGCTCTTGGTGTGTTTTTGGTTTTAAACGGTTTTCTTACAAAATTATCAATCCACCTTGGCTGTCTACCTAAAGACTTCAGTCATC
>WBMV01006158.1:12776-127870 GCA_013396655.1 Campylorhamphus procurvoides
TGGTTTTTGTTTTTTTTCTTTTTTTTTTTTTTTTTTTTGTGGTTTGTTTGTTTGGTTTTTTAAGGCAGAATGTGCAAAGATAATACAGCAAGACTGGTCTTCAGGCCCAGCAATGTAGTGACAGCCTTTGGAAACAGCTGAGCAAGGAGACTGACAGTTTCATCAGGTATGGTGTGGCCCTGCTGCAGGTCTGCCTCACTGAAATGGTTTAAAGCTTTTTTACAGCTGCTTAACCTAGGGGAGAAAAGGAGGGGACAGAGAGAGGCTGGGAATTTCGCTATCAGAGGTTGCAATACTCTGCTCCACTCTCCCGTGAGAATACTCCTGGAGTCCGATCTGTTTAGTAATGCAAGAGATAGACTGCCTGTTAAGGGCAAACAAAGGCTATAGAAAAAAAATAACCTGCCTGAATACAGCTTATTTGGTGGAATTTACACATTTCTGTAAATGAATTAAATTGCTAGATACTGAAGTGATATATCTCAGCAAAACTCATTCATTGGAAACCAGCAACAAGCATTAACTTGAGTCAAATCCTGCAGACCTTATTTAGTGATTACTTAGGCAAAGCTTTCAGCAACTTAAATGGAAGTTTTGCCTGTGTAAAAACTGTTAGATTTTGTTCCCCATGAGACAGTACAGCCCACATCTAAATATATCTTTACAGTTTATTTGTTTTTATGTTTCTATCTGAAACACTCTTGAAAAAGAATTATTTTATTTTTCACCTGAGATAAATTCATGTAGGATACCTTAGACCATTGCATCCTTCCCCGACAAACCTGTGTAGTATTGAAGCTTGAAGTCTATGGGCTAAGAGAGCTAATCTTCCTTTAGCTTTAACAAGGATCTGAATTCTATCCCTATATCTGAAGTAGATTAGAGGAATGGCTGCATGTCAGCCTGGCTGCCTGAGTTCACAGTCGATTCCCCCAGTTAATTCCCTATGAACCCAGGATGCTGACAAGACTCACTCTCCTAGTTTGACCTTTGCAAAGTACCATGACCAATACCTCTAAACAAAATACTGAATACTTACAGGCATAGTGCTGCCAGGATGAGACAAGTCTGGGACCATATTAGTCTTTAATCTTCTCAGGACATCACACATCCTTTCTTTTTTTTATTTTTTTTTTCTCCTCTCCTTGGATTTACATTTTTTTACTGTTGTTTTTCCCCCCATGTACGTCATCTTCTTCAATGTTATGGGAACTACAGTGCCTTTATGGCAGATAAAGGTTACTTTTTGAGTACAAACGCAAGTTCCTTTTGTGTTGATCCAGATGAATTAAGATTTACCTCCTGGTCTTTTTTCCTGGTATTATTGACCTGCCTTAAGGACTTTCAAGGGCATATACTCAAATATACCAATATCTCGTTTTTTTCCCCATGTATATCTTAATTGCTGCAGCAGCTTGTACAAGTCAAAAAGATTGAAAACTGATGGGGGTGGAAAATTCAGAACTAGTATAAGGAATATATACTCATTCAAAAGTCCACAGTTGTTGGGAACCTGCTGGCTCTGTAAGTTTCTCATGAGAGAGAAAAGGGAGTTTGGCCTTGGCCGAAGCCCTGTGTGCTCATTAAAATAAACACCTGCAGAAGCTGTGAGAACAGACAGCTTCAGTACAGAGAACGCAGCCTGTAGCACGCAGCCAATGAGTGATTGTTTATGTGTGTGTTGCACCAGTACCCTTAACGCACGTATTTTCAGGAATACTATAATTGTAGAAGTTTCTTTAATAAAGTGAGTTTTGCTGTTAATTCATATTGGATCGTCTGCGATTCTTCACAAGCCCGTGACCTCCATTTCTGTACACAGTTATCCTTCTGAAAGATGTTATCTTAGATCTTAATCAGAAAAGGAAAAAGAGAAATTCTTACAACAGACAAAATATAGAGGATACAAAGTACAAGCAAAGAAATAAGAGGTTATTTCGGTACACAGTGCCTCTCACAAACAGCATGATTATCCTTACTGAAAAGAGTTTTTAACTGTTTTACAAGAAGGAGAACGAGGGACTGAAGATGGAAGTCTGAGAGACAAGAGTTTCTTAAACTCCAGCTTTCTTAATTGTGTAAAACATGTTTCATGTGAGATTAATCTTTGTTCAAAAACACTTTAACTTAAGCAGTTAGTGTATATTTGAAAGCAAAACTGCAAAGCTGCGCAACCCCATCACTTCTATGCAACATTCTGGATAGGTGAAATGAGCAAGAAATGGGATGTAAAAGTTCCAGAGCCTCTATGAAGCATGTCTATGAAGCATGTTCAAGCTGCTATAGACTTCTAAAGACTGAATCCTAATACTAAAATCTGAATCCACTGTAGATGTACTGAGACATAGCTAAACCATTAACTAATACATGCTTATTATTTTCACTGCAGCTTTTTTTTTTACATAAAATGGTAATTGGTTATCTCTGCTTATATTAAGACAGCAAGATGTTCTGTCAATCTCACTTTTATTGTCAAGAAACAATTTCTGAGAGCAGTTTCTATGTTGTGTTTTGGGAGGTAAGCTCTATCTTAACAATAAATTGATTTTCAACAACAACAATAATCATCATCATCACCTATGCAATTTATTGATTAAAATCATAAAAGCAATAAATATAACATATTAGTGGTAAAGAGAAGAAGCCAGCAGCCTGAATGAAGACTAAGAATGAAGTACAGACTTGAACTTTTTAAATACTCAAATGCATTTTTAAAATAAGCACTATATTTGAATGACAGAGGAACAGCTACAGGGCACCACCAAGCAAGACCTACAAAATTCAATGAACTATATCAATGCAGATCAAGAAGTTTTGTGACTGTACTGTAAAATTCAGTATATTCAGAACTCTTGTAAAGAGTAGCTCCTTCTTTGTCTGGAGATTAAAGACGAAAGCAGAACATTAAAACAGATTTCTGAGTCAGTATTGGAAATCAGTACTATGAGTATGATAAGGAGCTAAAATGCCAGTTTCTTGTTACCAATATCTTATACTCAGTGGTGTTTAGATTTTTTTTTCTGAACAGCCAGATTATTGTCACCTATTTGTTGAAAAATCAAGAGCGTACATTCTTGGACCTTTGTAGTCATACTGAAGACAATGCCACCTTCCCTTGCCACCTTGCTTCAAATATTACCCATTTTATATGACATTAACTGACCACTCCATATTTTAATGCTTTTTCTTTCAAAATAAAGGGACTACAGGTCACATCAGTCAGATGAACATTTCTTGGCCTTTTTATTGGAAATTATATACTTTTTGCATTATTTGTCCCTTTAAGCAAAATTCCTTGAAGTTATCATTTGTTTGATCCAGATACAAGCTTCATAGTTAATTTCAGTTAACTGAGACTGATTTTTGCAAGGAAAAAACAGTGAATGTGACCAATTTTGCAACAATCATTAGTATGGTCCTTCTACATAAGTGTATAGATGCTCCATTGAGTGGTCTCAGAAAAGTCATTATGGGCAAAGGATGATATAAACAGTCATCTAAAAGCTCAGCAAATCAATTATAATTAACACTTGAAGGGTACTTCCTGCATACAAAGTCCCTGGAGGGAAAGATCACTGGGAGGAATCACTAGACAATGTGCAGATACAGGAGCAAACAGGTTTGCTCACTCTGGGTCTTCCTTTTGATTTTGAGTTCACGCCTTCACTTTCAGCACCAGCCAGTGCTGGAGCATCTCGGCGTGGTGCTGGGAAGGGAGCAGGGCAGATTTCTGTCAGCACAAAACACATGCTGGAAGTTGTATGTGCAAGAAGATACTGAAACAACCATGTAACCCCATGTTACCATCCCTTACAAACCCCATGATGGTGTTAGAAAAATTGCTTTTATTAAATTTAGAAAAAACCTAAAAGACTGTGAAACAAAAGGAATATAACGAAAAGAAAAATTTGGTTACAACACATGTTGGGTGTCCACATCACACAGGATCCCAGGAGCACATCTTCCGATTCAAAAACCCTGCTTTTAAACCTTCTCAAGGTCCAACCCCATTTTACAATGGGGGGATGGGGGGATTTCTTCTTCTCGGATTGGCTCTTCTGTGTCCCCCCCATGCCAGGGGCGGAGTTTCAGGCAATATGTCAGCCTCCATCTGGCCGCATGGTGAACCACGTGTCCTGAAGTTGCATCAGGTATATTCTTAATTAATATGCCCTTTTCCTGAATGCTTAATCCCTGGCATACATTCCAAAACTGGACTGGATGCCTTACAACTTCTGTGAAATGCCTATAGGTTAGTAACAATCAAAAACAAAAATAAGCTTTAGGTTAGTAATTCTTGTTCAGTTTATTTGCTTGTAATAAAACCAGTTTTTCTACTTCTCATAATGGGGATTCTTGTGGCTCAATATCAAGTGCTGTAGGAACTCCCTTTTAGATTTCTAGCTGAAGAATCAGCTGATTACTTGGTTCCCTACAGTGAGAGGGTTGTGGGAAATCCCACCTTGCACATAGAAAAAAGTTCAGGTCTGAGGCAGAACAGAGAAGCTGCAGTGGATAGGCAGAAAAAGTGTTTTCAAGCACTTAACTTTGCACGTAAGCAACTAGAAATAGCTATTGAGCACCTACATCTCTTCTCAAGGCCCTGGCCACCTCTCTTGATATTATAGAGACAGCTATGACTATAATCTATAAAAACTATCCTGAAGCTAATTAGAAGGTCCAAGCAGAAAGCTGTGTTTTAGAGACAATATCTAGAGTATTTAGGCTCAGAAGGTGAAAGGTGTAGGCATTTATTGACTACCAAATCTAAAGTTTCAAAACATCTGCAATGGCCACCTAAGCCAGTCTTTTCTTAATTCAGGTGCTAGTATCTTTTCCTGAAACAGAAATAATAGCAGGTTAAGGAAATGAATTTCCCTCTCTTGTACACTGTTCAATGAGAGCTATTTAAATAAAGAGGGAAAAGTTGACACCCTTTCACTTTTGTCTCTTTTCTAGTCCAGTAAGAATATCATCTGGACTAAGCCCTCTGGTAGGATGCCCATCCTATGCATTCTCTCGAGTCTCACAAAACAGAGAAACGTGCACATACTTAATGTAAATTAAACATTTGTTTATGCAGAGTGCAACACAAATGCTGGAAATCCAAATGTCTGAATACACGGCGGTCCTTCATTGCAGATCATCAGTGAGGATTTATTGCAGGACCAATATCACATACTGGATTTGTTAAATGAATCCAACAGTTTCTGTGTATATTAGACAAGAGAGAAAAGTACAGCATAGCCAAGGCAACAGAGATACTTTAAAAGGTGCAGTTACTGTAGGCTAATTATTTAAAGCTTCTTTTTCAAAATACTTTTATTTTTTTCTGAAACTAAACACTTAAATCCAGAACATATGATACATGGTGTACTATTATTACTAGAGGCAGAAGTCCAGGGGCCTGTTGCAGTAGATGACCACCACAGACAGCGACAGTAAGTCTGTGTCTATTTCATCCTACAGTCCTGAGTATTTAAATCATAATGACCAGTTTGGCAGTACAGCACCTGAGGACATAGCACTGGTATATCCATTAACCTTCACCTACTTCAACTCAAATCCACCAGAATCTGTGTTGAAGTGGTGGACATAATCTGCATCCCTGCCTCTGCATCAGGACTTTCACCTTCATTAGTGAAAAAGTAGTGAGGCTGACGTGCGGAAAAGACCCCACAACTAGGTAGTTGTAGAGAAGGTAGGTTTATTCAGCATGCTGGGTGCATGGGGGATTGGTCCACCAAAGACATGCACACCCATCTGTGCTCACAGGCCTTGTTTAAATACAGTTAAAACCTGCATATTCATTGTTTCTTTATACATATACATTATTTTAATAGAATGGGCAGGCTTATTCTAATCAGTTCCGGGAAATAATTTCCATTTTCTCTGCCCTGCGCTCCTCCCATTTGAGTTTGCACACTGGTTTTCATTTTTCCTGGGCCGGGGTCTTTGGGAGTCTTGGGGATGAAGATCGTGGGTCTTCCTCGCTGTGCACTTTTCACGTTGGCTCGAAAAGCAGCTCAAACCAGTTTTGTTGGCAACTTGAACTGGTCTAATGAGCAAACTTCTACAGTTATCTTATTTTCTTGACATGTTTCCTGATTTATCTTCAGTTGCATATGGTGTCCATTCTAATTTAGACACCTCAAGGCCGGGTACTGATAATAGCCGTCGTATATTTCTTGCTTTTATGTTTGTAGCTAATTAGGGCCTCAACCACGCAGTCTATCTTTGCAAACTTTAGCAAAAGTCCCCACAATCATTTCTGTTAACCCTCTCAGTGTTAGCTCCTTATCGATGCCTTATATCAGTCCCCTGTAAGTGTTAGTTCCTTATATCAGTTATTGATACATTATATCAGTTATTGATATCTTATATCAGTCCCCTTTAAGTGTTAGTTCCCTAAATCAAGGCAAATAGCTAGAGTATCTCTGTTGCAGAGGAAAACAATAGCCATGCCAGTAAAAGTGGAGAGCTCCCGTGTCACTAGACAGGATCTGTTGTGATGATGACCGGCATTACTTCATAACTGTGGATTTCCATGAACTATTTCAAGGCTTTCAGTCTGATCATGAACTAAAACAAGGTATTTTGCATCCCCGAATTTTAAACTAATGTGATTATTTTAAATGGCTGCAGCACTGCATCATAGCAAACAAATAAACAAAAAGAGTGTTTGGCACAACAGAATTAACATCCCTCACATAACAGTTACCATATTATATACTCCTGTTGGCACTTTTTTCTCTGAGCTCTGCTTTGAACTCAATGATTGCACTGAGTGTATCTCACAAACAAAGCCTAGATCCACTTAGATTCTGAACAAGAATGAGTTTACTATGTAACAAACCCAATGCATGCATAACCAATTTAAATGCAATTTAAATACTATTATGAGGGTGAAGCACAATTAATTTTAAAATCATATTTAAGTGTTTTAGTTTGTGATCTCCTGCCTCATTTAACATGAAGAGAACACCACTAAATCATTTACTTTGCATATGGGGGAAGCTTACTTTTTGCTCAAGTGTTTAGCATTTTTAATCCTTTGTGTTTTGTTTTTTAAACCAGAAGATTTTTCACTATTGCCATCGTAAACTGTTTAAAAGCCTCTGCTCACAAAAGAATCCTTCAAGAATGCTGAAGCTCCGACTCACTTCAATTTAGTAGCTTTGTCAAATTTTTCTAGCTTAAAACATGACGAAACAAATTAGTGACAAACATTCAGTGTTCTACTCTTATAAGGCCTATAAACATTTTGGTTTGTATACCTAACAACAGATCTCAGGCAACTGAAATAAATCCAGCCAGTGAATTTAAAGATGGAAATTTGCTAGTCATGAATGGTAACTGATCATTGTCCATGATGGTCTCAGGTATGTGATGATGTAGCATTACAATGGAGACACATTAATGGAATTAGCAGCTGCAAACAAGTGTGAGTTGATAGGTTACAATTACACAGATGAAGCCTTAACATTCATTTACACAAGTGTGTAGCATAGCACTACCCAGCCTTGACAAGAAGCACATAGGGGTGTATAAGACTTGCATCTAAGCTAATGTTTGACTATGATGGAAATAAAGCACAAACATTTAGACTTTCTTAGCACACGATAAGCTCTTTTCTGGTTTGGGTCCTCAGGGTATCTCAGGTCTTTCCCTGAGGTTAAAAAGCATGGGACAGATTAAAAGATACCATTCAGGATCAGCAGTTGCTATGTTTTCTTTCACTATAGTTCACATCTTTCTCAAAAATTTATCAGACATGATGATTGTCATGATAACATCATAATTTTACATCAAACAGAGAAAATAGTGTAGGATGTTTTTCATACTTTCAGGACACACACAGTGGAACAAAGGCCCCATAGGGACCTATTTAGATGCATATGGATGATTCAGTATGGGGATAGAGGGATGCTTATGCCAACTCTGAACAAAGAACTTCTCAGGTGGATAAATGAGTCCAGAAAAAAATGCTATTCAAATAAAATTATGTCCAAACTAGATCTTACATTGCAATGCGCAATGCAGCAGATATCATTCAATACATGCTTGTACAGTGGTTAGCATAAAAAAGCCAAGCAAGCTTCAGTTGCAATGATCATGCAAATGACAACATGATCTCAGAATCAGGGGTACTTCAGTTTTCTTGCATGATACATACTCAAAGTAGTGCCTCAAAAAACAGTGCCACTACTTAAGCCCAGATAATTCACTTGAAGTATTATTTCTAGTAATAAATATATATTTTTCCCAGCACAATACAACATTATTCGACCTAATAGGACACAGAGCTTCTTGCACTATTTGAGGAATGAAAGATAAGTGGTAAGAAGGGTCCTAGCACTATGAATCCTACCTGACAGGAGTATTGGGCTATTCCTATGTCGTATCTCTAAAGGTATCACAACACATGTTTCTCAATAAATATGATGTTATGCATAAAATAAAATTTAATACACACCTCTCTCCAGGCCCAACACAAGACCTGCCTCAACCAAACACTAAATACTCACTCATTCTTTCCAGAGGATTTACACACAACACCACAAAATACAAGATTTACCCCCTGAAAAATTTTGTAAACAGATTGGTTCTTTTGTCTGTAGCACGCGTCTTACTGGGAATATTAAGGGCAATTCAAAGCTATTGTCTTGGACTGGTATTACAAGATCAGACATCCAAGATCCATGCATGGGCATGCTTGCACAGAAAGTGCTTTGCACAACCCATATACACAACATTGAAGCAACCTCTTTGAAAATCAAGTCATCAACACACCAAGCCTTGCTTGACCCTCCTCCAGTTCAGTCTTTCTACTGGTTTCAACAGAACCCAGGTTTTCCTCCATGGTGTTAATCAAGTTCATTCATTATGCTCAGTGAATTGTCTTATTTATCCTTTCTCTGAAGAGTTACATGAAATTAGAAGTGACATGGAGGATTTTAACTGTACTTTACACTGCCTTGGCCTATGTTCCTACCATTTCATTCCCTAAGTAGGTTCAGGCACAGTACTTTGGTTGAACAGCCAAGGAAAGTTTGCTGCTGCAAGAAGCAGAGATGGTGATCCATGAGATGGCCTTCTTTCCTCCCAGCAGGTCTGAGTGACAGACTTGCAGAAGTTTGGTATTTTACAGATGAAATCCATTCCCAAGGCCCTTGCAGCATGCCTCAGAGTGTTAATCTCGGTGTCCTGGCCAAACTCCAGCCTGAGTGATTACACTGTGCCTGTTGAAATTCTCTCTGTAGTCTCAATTGGTTACACCAATCTTCCAGCTCCTAAAACCTGATGAGCAATGTTATTAATGCATTTCAATGGGAGTGGTACATTCTATTAGTTTTTGAAATATCTTCCATATTTCCTCACAGAAAATATTTGGAGAATTTTTCAGAATGCTATTTTAAGATGTTTAAAGCAGGATATGTAAGCCTCCTTTGCATGGGCCTCCACATTTATTCAGGCTGAGGTTTCTTGTTTGGTTGCAATAGTGCATAACCCTATTTAAGAATCTGCAGTCACCAACAATACCAGATCCTTATTTCTGCCCACTGGCTCCAGTGGCTGCAGTGCTCTGTTAACATGGTGAAGTAGCTCGGTGAATGCATCCACCCAAGAAAGAGATTATTTACTGTCCTGTAGATTACTAGTTGGTCAAGGACTAAGTCAGTAGTTGTGCTGATACAACATACAGGCAATTACAGGGCTCATTAGATAGAGAATGCTTAAATCATCCTCACCACCAGGGAAACATGGTGTAACTTAGCCCTAAGTATGCTAGTGAAGGAAAGAGGAAAGGCTGATCCTCCAAAGAGGACATCTCTGAGAAGGGTTGCAGAAAGAATTGATTTTGATCACTTAATTCAGGAAAATAATAAAATATTCACCATTTAAATGCCTCTAGCTATAGCCTTCTGTATGTGAGTTTTAAGGACAAAATACTGACTGGAACAGGTCAAGTTACAGTCTCTGACTGAAGCAGTGACAGTGTGAATGTTCTCTCCTCATGAGGGTAAGAAGTCTGGTGGCATATCTTGTTCTAGGGACAGTAACTTATCGGAGGCGGGCTTATGGAGCATGCAGACGATCCAATATGGATTAACTACAAAGCTCACTTTATTAATGGAGCATCTACAATTATAGTATTCTCTAAGTGTACGTGCATTAACACTACCGGTGCTCAGACACATAAACAATCACTCATTGGCTACAGGCTGTCTCTGTGCAGCTTGCCTTAGCAGCACCTGTGTTCTCACAGCCACTGCAGGCTGTTTGTCTTTACGAGCACACAGAATCTAGCCAAGGCCAAAACTCCCTTTGCTCTGTGAAGAAATCCACAGCCTGTTGATTTCCTACAGTAACTAACCTAGTAAGATTCATAATTAAACTCATAATAGCACAGATGCTTGAAATAGTCAGCATTTGTTGCCATTACAGGCCTGGTTGATCAAGGGAAGCCAATTGATGTGATTTTTTGGATTTCAGTAAGGCTTTCAATACAGTCTCTCACAGGGTCCTTCTCAACAAAATGTCCAGCACACAGCTGGATAAACACATCACGTGGTGGGTGAGCAATTGACTCAAAGGTCGAGCACAGAGGGTAATAACGAATTGGGTAACATCAGACTGGCGACCTGTCACTAATGGGGTTCTGCAGGGCTCCATCTTAGGTGATGGTGAAGGGCCTTGAGGGGAAGCCATATGAGGAGCGGTTGAGGTCACTTGGTCTGTTCAGCTGGATAAGAGGAGACCTCATTGCAGTTACACCTTCCTTGTGATGGGGAGAGGAGGGACAGCACTATTCTCTTCTCTGTGGTGACCAGTGACAGGATCTGAGAGAATGTCCTGAAATTTTGTCAGGGGAGGTTTAGGTAAGACATTAGAAAGAGATTCTTCACCCTTGGGCACTAGGTTCCCCAGGGAAGTGATCACAGCTCCAACCCAGACAGAGTTCAAGAAGCATTTGGACAACACACTGAGGCACATGTGACTCCTGGGGATGGTCCTGTGCAGGGTCAGGAGTTGTACTCGATCTGTGTGGGTCCCTTCCAACTCAGCATATTAGGTACTCCGTGATTTTGTGAATTCAGAACACAGAAATGAGAAAACCCAAGTGAACATGCCAGTGGTCCATATTGAGTCAGTGGTTTGCAATGCAATGAAACAAACATTATCATTTTCATTTACAAATCATTATATGATTTGGGCCTTTGGGCCATGATTACCTAAAGGACCAATGATTTTTTTTTTACTTCAGAGACCCACAAATACAGGGCCTAATTCAAACACAATATATTTGGCTTCATGACAAGCATAATAACCTGTCATCCATCTCAGTAATTACACAATTTTATAGCAGCAGAAGTTACTTGTTTAGCAACACTGCATTTTTTGGGACACTTGTATGTGGATTTATAACATATTCCATACAATAATACCTTTACTTGGAGGACCGTGTTAGATTTTTATATGTCAAAGCATACCAGCTTTTTAATCTATTTTTTAGATTTAAATAGATTTTAATAGATTTAAATGTTAAATAGTCTCAAGAATTCATACTGTGTTTATTCCTTTTCAGTTCAAGATGGATTATCCAAATTGATCATACCACAAACACACTCATTAAAAGAGTTCAACATTTATGATGCATGGTGGCAGGCAGGTTCATGATTTAATGTAAGCTGATACATCATAAATTAAGAAGCTTATGAAACAAATTCCAGAAGGCCAAGGAAAGCATATATTAAAAGAATGGTCTGTAGTGATCTAACCTCAAAATCTATTGCTGTCCAACAGTATACATGGATGTAAGTACAAATCTAAACTAGATATACGTACAGTAATTCAAAAAGAAAAATTGTCAAAACAGAAAGAAGATTTGAGTAAAACAGAATGAAAAGGGGAAAACATATATAATGGTGGTATAACTGGAAATTGATTGTCCAGCACTGGGCTTTTAACTGAACAATACTGCAATCTTGCTGGAAGTCTTCTTCATTTAAATTTATCCCATAAAATAAAAGGTTAACATTTTAAAATATACTAGAAATGGGGAGAGGGATGAGGAAGAAAGTGGGGAAGAAGAAAACAAAACACTGACAAATATCTGGAGATCATATTAGACAATAGTTGGCCACAATATTGTCTGTTCAGCTTCATGAATCCCATGGTAAATGCAAATCCTCAGTGTAAAATACTGAGCAAAGGAGAGGTGGAAAAAAGGTAGGCTTTACTTAGGTTTTCCTTAGGTTTTGGAAGGCCACTACCAGCATGTTCTGCTAAGTCCACTTCAAAAGTAGATGGATCAGTTTGAAAGAGTTCAGAAAAGTGTGTCATAAAATTGACTTAAGGCCTGGAGAACAAATCCAGGCTATTGCACACAGATTTTAAACAAGAAGGATGGTTAACTAATAAAATGTCCATAATATGTGTGATGCAAGTGGCCTTTTGAATCTTCCATCAACTCAAATTGCAAGCAGTTCCCTAAATTAGTATCAGGTTAATCATTGGCACAAAAGTTATTTCTGTGGTGTGCTGAATACAGATGTATCACCAGACACCTGGTACTCTCAGTACAGGGATAGACAGCACTGAAGTCAAAATAGACAGGGATGAAATTCAACCGCAGCATTACTTTTATTTCCACAAGTAACCATGATATTAGTGGGGTTTTTTGTTTGTTTTTGTTTTGTTTTTTTTTCCCTCCCCCAGAATAAGGCTTTCTTGCAAGAATAATTCTGGCTTGCTGAGGGGCTAAGTTTTTGTCTTGTGGGATGAGGTAGGGAGTGAGGGGCAAGAGGGGAGTTATGCATGCAACATTTGTACTTATTATCTCTCTCAATTCTGCATACATGTGTGAGTTAAACAGCTGCCTACTCACAATATCTACAGAATGAACCAGTTTTCCATTCACACACATTGTATCAGAATGCATATGAAACTAGATTACATGCCTAATGCAGCAATCTGCTTTATTCTTAGTCATAAGATATGATTGCTCAGAAGAAAAACCCCTGCAGAATTAGAGTGAGATGTATGCTGCTACTGAAATGTATTTTTGTATAAACGTGTTTTCACTCACTGGAATTTGAGATCATCTTCAAATGTTAAACTTTGAAAAATAAGTATCAATAAATTTAGTGATCTTTTAAAATATATATATTTTTTAGCATACAAGCTAAAAGTATTTATGTGGGTAATAATTCAGCAAATACAGATTACAATATCAATGTTCTGAAAATTGCAGGTAAGATATTATTCACATCACAAGGAATGTGATATTCACATATGAAGGTTTTTGTTTTGTTTTTTATTGGTTTCTATATCATAACAATTGTTTGAGAAAACAGATTTGTTTTGGAGGAAAAAATGTCTATTACATAAGAACTGCTTTAAAATGTCACAATTTTCATCCCATAATTTTTATTTCCAGACAAAGAGGGGGTGGATAGGCTTCTGTTATTTAATCTGCTGTGTTTGAAGTTGCAGAAAATGAAACGTTTGCCCGTTCTGAGTAATTATTGAGCACCTTGGAGTCCTGTTGAATCATGTTACAGTGTGGAATAACCATTTCTCAGGAAACCCCCACTTCTCCCTCAAAAGGGGCCACTCACAGAAAATCCCTTCACAGTCTGCTACAAAAGCTTTTCTGCTATTCTTCTTCACAATAATATATATTTTACCCTTCTGAGATGAAAAGACGAAGGGGCTCAAGCTAAGAAAAGTTGACCAGGAGGCTGGTGACAGCAGTCACTTGAGATCCTTTCAGAGATGCTCTCAAGCATAAATATTTAATCTCCTTCGTTCCCCCTAGTGTGAAATTTTTTTTCCCCTTCAAGTATCAAAACAAAGTTATTGAAATGCATATAACCCTGATATTTGATCCATGGCCTCTAAGGGTCAAATACACACTGACCAAGATCTTAAAGCCTGCAGAACTTTCAGGTGGTCACTTTGCGCTCACCAGCTCATCAATCAAGCAATAATCAGCAGGACAAATGGGGGAAGATGCTGGTACAGACTACTTAGAAGGCCTGGGCAGCTGGTCCACTTCAGGACCAGCTTTATATAGTTTCAGCCTTTAGCCCACCATGTTTGAAGGGAATGAAATACATTTGTTAGTTTCAATAGTTTATCCTCACATCTGTTTGCTTTAGCAAACAAAAGTGTTCTTGCTTCAGCATCCCTTTTTTAAACATTAGGATCACTTCTTCCAAGTTATGAAGTGCCCTGAAAATACTTCAGCAACTTCAATTTTTGTGTAAGGCACATCCAAACCCTTGCCCAATCTTTTCTTTGTAATAACTGGTTTGCTAGAAGCTGAACACAGCAAAAGTGATATTCATCTTAAATAACTTGCCATCACACAAACAAATTATAATAAAGCCCATTGAGTTCATTCCCCCAAAGAAAAACTATTGGTGTATGCATATCTTGAATTTGGATAGTATTTATTTTCTTGTGCTGTTGGTTAGTCATGTTGATTACAAAATAGCAGACAATTCAGACAGTTCTGAAATGTTGATCACATCTGTTTATCAAGTAATATGTAGTGATTATTATTAGCTTCTCAATAGAGGAGGATGAATTGCTCGGCAGCACAAAGTATGAAATCATTCTGTCTCTCACCAAGGAACAAGAAAAACTGACAACCTCCTCCATTCCCAATATGTCATAATTAGAAATTAGAGCTGCATCAAAGTGTTTGCTACAGCTGTAAACTCTGGCAAAACAAAAAACCCTCAAAAAATATCTGTCACTTACTTAATAGGCTTCCTATTTAGTGTGAGCATACGGAATCTAGGGATTGGACTTTGGAGCAGTCAGAGAGCATATTTTCAAGACTTTCTGGAGGTTAATGAGCTGGTTTAAAGTGTCTCTATTACTTTCTTTGTCTTCTATATTCGAGAATGAAATTCAAAAATGAGTTTGAATTCTCAGAATTCAGAAATGAAGACGTTGTAGATTCTTCTAGCCCTGAAAGCATGCAATGAATATATAACTGAAAAATGCAGTCTTGGAAAAAGTAAAACAAAATAGAACAGGAAGATTCAAACATCAAATATAAGAGGAATTTTGGTAATCAACTTACTTCTGAAATTAAATTATTATATTCTGTGTGAGTGTTACACCTTTAGGCTTTTTTAAGGCAAACAGAACTAAAGAAAAAAGTGATCCAAGTGTTCTTCATCAAAATGGCATTATCAGAGAAAACAGAGTTAAACAGATACCCCATTAAATAAAAGTAAGAAGTAAGAATGTGAAAATGGAAACCCAGAAGGAATTTAAGCCACAGAACTACCAGCTTCCTCAGTTGCCATGGGGATGAGTGCAGAAAGAAATTTGACTGTTTGCTTTGGGCTTTTTTTAAGGTCCTCAGGTTTGGGCCTAGATTTTTCTTTATTGTCAATGTACAGACACAATCTGTGCAGTCCAGAGGCAGAACAGTGAATGCAGTAGTAAAGAGTATTAACCTTCTTCTCTATTTTCATTGAAGTTACTTGAAACCTGGCACCAACAAAAGTAGCATTTTTTTGTCCGGCCCTATTTTATCTTGTGGAATAGGATGGGGGAACCTTTGTTGAGCCAATCTAGACCCATTACCAAGTGATGCCTTACAAGTTGAATAAGCTACCGGAAAAATATTCCTTCATAACTGCTAGATGTAACAGGTGACCTTACAGGCACAGGATGAAATGTCAGGTATATGAAATTAGTGTCACTGTCAGGCTGTTTGTAATCCAAACCCTCTGTCTGGGGGGCCCAGCTTAGCAAATGGGCACATAACCAAATCAAAAGGAGGCAAAGGCAGGGGGTAGGAAAAAGGATAAACAGCTCTCTTTTCCTGTCACTTCTACCATGGGTCCTCAACAGCTCCCCTGCTGCCAGCTGACTGGAGAATTAGGAATCCAACATCTGCAGTGTGAGGCTAAGCTATACCTGTGCCAAGGGCCCAGCTGCTCTACTTCAGGTGAACCAGGAGAAGCCATGAAAAAAAGAAGATCAAAAGCACGATAAGCCGGGTAGCGCATGTCCAAGAACTGGACTGCCTTGCTGTGTGACATATCATTAAGTTGTCTAGTCTCTGTTACTGGGGGAAATCTTTCAGGAAACAAGAACTGTCCAGAAGGCTAATTTTTTTGCTATAGATCTCATCACTGTGCTGAAAGCTGGAAAGTGCCTAAATACTTGCCATTGTCCAAGCAATGCAATCCAAATTACGCAACCTCTAACATCAACAAAGCAAATTGTGAGAGAGCAGATTCACTCATGATGCTTCTGTTGCCAAATGCTCTTTGTGAAAGGACAAAATACAGTGGGGTCCTGAACAAAGTTTAAAAAAAATATTTAAAAACTGCAGAAAATAGTTTTCCTGCAGTTTCAAGAAGCATCAAGTTTTTTAACATCAGATTCAACATTACTTCTGGTTTTGTATGTTTGTATGTTATTTTAGCTAAGGAAATGAAACATGATTAATATCTGTAAATATCACTAGCAATACTGCTGTGCCCATTTAAGGCAGGAAAAGCATCAAATTAAGTCTAAGAGCTGATTAAGTCCTAATTTTTCATGGTGCAAGCCATGTACTTACAGTCCTTCCTCCATGCTGTATAATTAAGTCACACATTAATAAAATTTAGCATTTTTTTTCTAATGTTCAGCTTGAAATCCCTGACCTATATATTTTTTAAGTTGTCTCTGGAATGCTTAGTCTTGAAATATTCAGCAATTAAAGGGAAGTTTGCAGACTATTTACAAGATTCAGGCAGTAAACATGTTGGTGTTCAGTGTTTGTTTTTCAAATGACTTTCCAGAAATGTACATGGATTTTTTTTTTCATGTACATTTTACTACTCCCATATCCATTGATTTTATGGATGGAGAAGCTTGTTCTGGTGTCAAAAATACCATTGGGGCTACCCTTCCTATCAGGTTTTGTTTTCTCACTTCCCAGACACCAGTAAAATGCAGTTCAGTGTTTGGGACAAAACAAAGTCATCAAAGTTTCCCCCACCAAACCGTGTCCCTGTTTTGAAGAGGCAGCAGCCACCAGCTTTGGTTTTGTCAGGATGAAAAGAGGGCATTGCAGCTGTAAGGCAGTGCAGACCTGTGAAATGGGTTTCACACACTGCTCAGCTGCTGGTGGGGTGGTGGTCGTATGATTCAGTCTGTGCAAAGTCAAGAAAAGGAAAAGTGTTCAAAGTCATAGCAGCCATCACTTCCGACAAACCTGAAGTGCCCCTTTTGACTGCAGTTGCTTTGATGAAAATAATACATTTAGTCATTTTTCATAATTATAAGAGTCCCAGTGACAAGGAATGCAGGTCCACCTCTCAGCCCCGCCAGGATGGGGATAACGCCACCAGCAGGGGATGGCTGCTGCCCATGGGCTGCAGCAGCCCTGCCAGGGACACTCCCGCCCAGAGGTCACGCCTGGCCTTGGCCAGCAGCTCATTCCAGATGATTGATAAGCTTGCAGCAAAACTAATAATTTCACAGATCTTCGTTTCCAATCATCTTCCTAACATGAAATTTATCTCAGTGTGAAGGATCCTGGCCACGCAGGAGTAAATTGGTGAGCCAGAAACCTCTTACTGCCCCAGAGGTGCCACTCAAATCTTCCAGGCCCTATCCCCCACTCCAGGCCTTTTTAACTTCTTGCATTCTGCAAATAGTTCCCAAAGACAAGGGAAGAACATATTCCTTTGCATATATTATTTCTAGTTTTTTCTATTTCTACTTTTATTTTTCCATTATTTCTATTTTATATTTATAAGCAAAACTCAATCAACCTCATCCCATTTGCCCACTCAGCCATTCTCAGTGTGCACATTGTTGTTTTCACATTTCAGTGACTAACAAATCTCTAATATTATTAGAAATATCAATTTAAACACCTTTTTAATAAGAAGAGCAAAAATATACTTTTTCCCCTCCCTGTCAGCTACTTAGGCTCCTCAGGTTTTTTTGCAACAAACATCGCTTTCTCACACAAGGAAGAGACTTTCCACACCCCCAAAAAAATTCTGAGCCCTTCAGCAGTGTGAGTGAAGGCTCTTGCAGGGACTGCTGCACTTGCCAGAAAACCTCAGCAGGAAAACCTGTGCAGAAAGTTAATCTGGGGAGAAAAACGTCAAGACAGTAGAAGGTCAAACTTCTGATGAGGGGATGTGTGTTAAGACTACCTGTGTAGCTTATCCCTTGATGCTTATGGAAGTAGTGAAAGAATGGAAGGAAAATGGTTTTAATTTCTACATTTCCCCCCATTCCATCCAGCAAATAAGCACTCATTAACAGAGGCTTTGTTTGCAAATGAGGTATCAGTGAATATCCTGAAGATGCACTTGGGGGAGGTGACATAGAAGGAAAATATCATGGGTAGACACACACAGAGTCAACTCTAAACAAGGACTTCAGGACATGGTCGCCATATGCTGAAATGCTTCAAGACCAACTTGCTTTAGGCTGATGTCCTTTAGTCTCATAAGCCAACACAATGACTGGCTGCCAGGGTGCCCCAAATCTCTAGACCCTATAGATCAAGATGTAGGAAATGTGTATATACAAAATAAGGAACAAAAGAGTTCTATCAAACCCTTTCTTTGTGTTTTTGGGATACAGCTTACACGTACCTCAGCATGCCTTATGGGGAGCAAAACCTGCTCTGCACAGCTACACACTGCTGACAACCTAACACTCTGATGAATAAGCCAGAAATACTACATTTGAATCTTTATTTATTTGAATTAATTTCTATATCTTTTTTATTTACCAAGGTAAGGAGTGGGCTCTGCTGCTTGCTTTCTTACTGTGAAAAATACTTCCAACTCTCTTTACAAATCACCAGTTAGTGAAATTTGGTCATTAATAACTTAGCACTGAATAGCATCTTCTTTTGGGAATACTCATGAAACAAGGTCTTGGTTTGCACAAGTAAACATTTCAGACTTGGAAACTGTGTTATCAAAACCTTGGTGGCTAAATCCTTATGGCTTTACTTGCCTTTTTTTGCAGCCTATTTCTTTGTTCAAACTGCTGTTCCACTCACATGTAGCATCTGTAAAATGTCTGAGGTCAGGACCCCAAGATTTTGTCCAACACTAGGAACATAAGATGTTACCAGACAAGCAGCATTAAATGAGCAGAAACATACAAAACCCAAAGAATGAGCTCAGTATTTGTTCACGATAACAAAAATGCTGTCTGCTCAGACTGCCCAAAGATCCAGCTTTATTTTCACAAGTTTCTTTCTGTTTTTGCTGATTGCACTGCTTTTCTGTAGCACATCCACAGTAAATACAACTTTCTTTTAATTTAGAAAGCGATCTCATGCTCTATTTTTGCTGCAAGGAAAACAACCGATTCTCCCTCCCCCTAGTAAAAGCTAGTGCAGGAACGCAGTCCCTGGCAGCTGCTGCTGACTTTAAGCACCATATATAAGGCATTAAACCACCCACTTTATGTTCTAATAACATTAACAGTCTCACATGAACCAGGACACTCAGGTTAAAGCTGAAATTCTCTCCTTAAGTCACCACATTGTGTCTAGGTACAGTATTGCAGCACTTAATCAGTGGGCCTCAGAGCAGCGGGGGGTTCATACCATATGTGCTATAATACCTAAGCACAGCGGGGTGAGTTAAGGACAGAGTTTTAGACTTAACACTGAATTTCTTCCATTCTCTCAGTCCCATACTTAAAGTTTTGGAAAAAAAAAATGCATTATGTGTGTCTGGAGAGTTACTTGTTTCTTAAAAAAAAACAAAACAGAAAAAAACCATGTTGCGGGGGTAGGGAACAAGTAAGGATGATTTCTCAAGAAAAGATGAAAGTAGGTATCCAATGCTGACCATCTACAGTGTAAGCAAGTATGTGTTAACATTCTACAAATATTTATACAACTTTCAAACGCATTAACTTAATCCATATGACTGTAATAAAGCTATATTAAAAATACTCTTTCAACATAAACTTTATAGTTTTTAAGCCATTTACTCAAGTTATTTTGTGTTTTGTTTTCTTAGCATCTTCTTCAGGGCCCCAGCCTAGAGTTTGGTGAGCACTGTGAAATGCACTCTCTGATGGGATACTTACATTTTAAACATCAATACTATTTGTGGTAGGTATGTGCTTCTTCTTGGCAACCCAGTAGAAAATAGGTATTTGCTATGTATTAATTATGTCATATTTAAACACTATAGAAACACCATAAAACAATCTGCAGGAAGGTGAGGAGACTAAAATTGACAAAGTACCACTTAATTTTCCTCAGGCAACTCCTAATGATACCACAGTAAGACTGAAAAATAGACCCTTAGTTTCTTACTAATGTAATGGAAAATATATAGCACCTACACATCCTCAAATCTAAAACCCAACAGTAACAGAAGTTGAACCAAAACTATACAGACGGTATTAGTTTCTGGAAACTACACTTCTACAAGGTACATCTCATCTGTGGTTATGGTGAATGTTTTTGTTTGTTAGGCAGTTTTCAGTCTCTGTGGTTATGGTGAATGTTTTTGTTTGTTAGACAGTTTTCAGTCTCATCTAGGCATCTACTGTTCCTATAGAAATTTCCATAGTACATACTTCTTACCTTGCCCTCAAAAGAAATTCACTGACCCTTGAGTCAAAATCCTTTTTCATGAGTAGAGTTTAGATCCTTTGCTAGAATTATTTATAATTCTGCATGATCTGCAAGTGAAATTAATTGAAGAGAATGCAAGCACCATCCACAGAGTGTTGCCTTTCTCTCACTAGTACAGGTTTGGTGCAAGATTTCATACCATATATTGTACCTTGGTGAAAAACCATCGCCTTACCTGATGATTTTAATGTGGGAAACCAGCAAGGTCTAGAGGGAATGTCTGAGAAAGACATGTGAAGCACACTCTAAGAACAATTCCTACTGAACATACCAGTTTGCCTCTCCAAAGCAAAACTCATTAAAAACTAGCAGATCTCTGTGGTTTTGTTGCAAAACAATCAACCTGAACCTGAAAAGGAGTCTGACCTCAACCAGATTCATGGGTCTTCTATTTTTGACTTTACTTGCTAGTGATAAGAATTGATTTAAATTACTCTAAAATTAGCACTGTACATCAAAGCGTAGTTATAGCGTGTCTCAGCAATGTTGCAGTTTTACATGTTTTGCTGTTTTGTGTGTGTATGTTCTGTAATTGGAAAAGTGTAACCCTTAAATCCAGGAATTGGTGACTGAGTTAACTTTCATACTGGAGGAGTGCTTGGAAATTGACTTCCTTATAAGTGAGGTTGTTACCCTGGGATGCAGGTGGAAATCAGAGTGTAGTTCTCATAAAGCTAACAAGATAACTTTGCTGGGCTCAGGCCTCATGTAATGTAAGTCACCTTTCACCAGTGAAGGTAGATACTATTCTCTGCCACTGCAGATCAGCCCTCCAAAATCAGGGCAGTGATCTTTTGCAGTTTTAACCTACCAAAAATGAATTGATTAAAAATATCCCAAGTCATTAGAAACAAAAGATGTTTTTAATAAAATAAATCTAAATGCTCATACAGCAGTGTAATTAAGCATTTTGTGTTGGAAGGTCTAAACACACCCATATAACATCAACATAGGCAGGCAGGTCCAAAACCACAGACATCATACTAAGTTACTAATACAGAAAGAAGCCACCCACATGTCTTGTTTTTATCTTTAGCAGCTTTTAGCTTTTTTTCCTCACAGGTCTACCCTTCCTGGTTTTAGCCTGGAAGAAACTGTGAAGTGGTAAAAGGACTTTGTGCTCATAAAGGTTTGATGACTCGACCATCTGGCTGGGAATGCTCGTAAAGGAAGCCCTGCAGAGGTTAAGAAGGTCAGAGACTACACAAGGAGGAGCTGAGGTGGGTCCTGGCACTTCTCTGACCGGTAGCCGAATTCTGTCCAGCTGGTTGTAAGGTGCTTTTGTTAACCCTAAAAGTGTCTCTGTGGACTGCTGACAAACATCACTTCTTTCTCTTGCTCACTTTCATAATTTTGTGGAAAGATAAAGGAAATCTCTCTGCCTGCGTCCCATTGTAATTGCTTCCATTCTCTACCAGTGCTCAGCTCATTAACAAGTGACTTGAAGGCAGGGGAAAAACCCCACAACTTTTGTATAATGGAACCTTGCTGTGTAGAGACTATAAAATTAAACAGGCCTGATTCACTTAAAAAAACCCAAAAAACAAAAGAAAACAAAAAAAGGAGAAGAAATACAAAAATATTCTCTTAAACAAGTGTCTGATTATATAAAATTAGCTATATCACAGGTATCTCAGTAATTTGTGCTTTCATTTTTCTTTTCTAGAAATGGTATCTAGAACCACAACTGTTTACACTACAATTTTGTGCTATATGCCCCAAAAGCATATATTTAAAACATGTACACACAAATGTATAGGCTTCTGCTATACTGATTGCCCTGGCAGCAGATAAGTGCCCAGCACCAGGTTTATGAATTGCAGGCTTCATTAGTCTTAAAATGGTAACAAAGGAAGATGCGTCCTAAAAACTGTCATCCTTCATCTGAGAGGGTAGTGCCTGACACATTAGGAATCTATATGCTCAATTAACCACTGGCAGGCTCATTTTTTCTGTGCCTCTCCTCCCACCCTTTCTCTCAACCATTCCACCCTTCCTTCTGACTGAATCCTTCAGCCCTTGTATAGATAGCCCTGACTATATGCAAACACTTAGTTACAGGGTGGCTTCAGGAATTACTTTTGGCTGCTACTTCTCCCTCTCTACCAATTTCCTGTGAAAAGCCAAATAATCTTATTGCTGTCTTCTGCTTTTGATTACCAAAAGTGGATACATTCAGATTTCTGTCATTAAAAGTTAGTTTACAAATTCAAAATCTGTCTTGGAAATTTGGTTTGATGATTAAAACATAATTTGTATTCATAGCTCTTGAGATCTAGAACACTTTCTGAGGAAGCAAGGTCACATCTACTTTTTCCAGAAAAATGACTATTTTATCAGTCTGAGATCAGTTTGTAAATCCAACATTTGAATCCTCCCTCCCTCCTTCTTCCATTATTTAACTATATTCTTAATTATCCAGGCAGCCTAACAGAAACACTTCCGACAGTCACAGTTTTGGGCGGGAGGTAAAAAAAAAAAACCAAGAAAATAAGAGGACAAAAGTTAACATGTAGGAAACACAGCCAATCAGAACAGAAAACCAGTGTCCTAAATGGTTAATCCTCCATAACCATTAGCATACACATGATTAAGTGTATAGTAGACCTGATTAAGTGTGTCTGTACGTTATGCTAATCCCTGCATGCTGATTGGGTGACCTGATTAATAGTACACCAGACTCAGTGGTGTGCTAGTCTCACTGCCTCTCTGCAAAGACAGCCAAGGAAAATAAAAGCAGTGTACAGCTAGTTACCCAATGCACAGCAAATAAAGGGGACAAGATACAGAGGTCATACTCCTGTGTCTGAATGCTAAGTTTGAGACATAAATTTATCAGAATGAAATTGCTTTTACAGTTTTGCTTCCTAACATTTGAGTCTGTCTTTAATGGGTTTTTTGGGTGTTTTTTGGTGTAGTTTGTATATTCACGTGTTCTGGAGTTTTCCTGTGCTATACTGTGTATCTCAGTACCTCTATGGATGGAACACCCACCACAGGAAAATAAAAGTACTCTTCACTAATTGCCTTTAAAAATCTTTCAAAAAAACCCCTACATTGTCACCAGACTTACACTTCTACATCTTCCTGTATGCACAGAATATGCAGTTTTTAATATTTTTAAAGCAACTCATTTCAGGTTTTAAGGATTGATTCAAAGCATTCCTGAAGTTTCCAGAGGATATGAAGTCTCCTGAAGAGACTTCAGTGGTGACTTTGGAACTGTGTGGTTAAATGCTCTAAAGACAAGCACTTGAAAATGCAATTCACTGATGCCCCTACCCTGTCTGTATAAACAGATGATGTATCTCTAGGTGTATACTCTTGCCTGTTATTCGGTTATTGGTACTGAAATTCAGCAGTCTTATTAAGCTGAAAGGGCTTGCTAAATGGTCTCAACAGAAGTTTAATGTTTAGACAAGGATGTTAAAACATACCCCTGTGTCCTTCTCCCTCAAATGTACCCTGGTATCAATAGTATTAGGTAGGCATCTTGCATCTAAAAAACTAAAAATGTACATGCACATCAATGCAAAAATATAAAGTGTCTAGAAAGTCTGTATAATATTGATACACACCATCTGTTCTAAGCCAGGTATGTAAACTTTTTGGCTGTGTGCATTTATCCAGAGCAACTTGAGAGGATTAAACCTCTGGCCTTTAAAGTGCTGAATAGCTTTTCTTGAGTTACTTGAATGAGGTATTCATGTGAGGTCAATCTAGTTATAATGGGTCAAATTTACCAGCTGCTGTTGGCACAAGTTTGGTCTGTCACAATAAGTCTAGAATCTGCTCCCACAAAATAAGGTTCTCACAGGCACACAATGAGTCACAGCATGCCAAAAGTAGGGAGCTTAGACTGGGGTGTCACACCAGTTAGACTGGTATAGAGTTGTGAGCCAGTGTGCAGAGACTAAAAGATTCGGAAAGGTTGGGCTGTTAGTGTTCTAGTTGTCCTTCCTTGGATGAATTTCTTTATAGCCTGTAACTCAAGATTTGTGGAAACTTCTGTTCATTGAACACTGGCAGTATTGGTGTGGGATTGACTCAGCCCTTCTGACTCAGGCTCTGAAAGACAACAGTCATAAGTCACAGCCAACATCTTCTCTTCATGAGAACAAAGTCCAGCTTATCCAACCTGATTTCCTTCTGTGATAAGGTAATGCACCTATTTGATTAAGGGAAGCCAGTTGATGTAATCTTTTTGTATTGCAGTAAAGCTTTCGACACTTTCACAGGACCCTTCTGGGCAAAATGTCCAGCACACAGCTGGATAAACACATTGTGTGGTGGATGAGCAATTGGCTCACAGGTCAAGCACAGAGGGTAGTACAGAAGGGGGTAACATCAGACTGGCAACCTGTCACTAGTGGGGTTCCACAGGGCTGCATCTTCAGCCCTATGCTCTTCAACATCTTCGTAAATTACTTGGGCGTAGGCCTGGAAGGAATGCTAAACAAGTTTGCAGATGACACAAAACTAGGTGAAGCTGTTGACTACCTCGAAGGCAGGGAGACCTGCAGAGAGACCTCGACAAATCAGAGGGCTGGGCAATCACCAGCCATATGAAGAACAACAAGGAAAAGTCCCAGATTCTGCACCTGGGATAGGGCAACCCTGTGGGGAATGAGATACTCGAGAGCAGAGCTGCAGAAAAGGAGCTGGGGGTCCTGGTTAATGGCAAGTTGAATATGAGTCAGCAGTGCCCTGGCAGCCAGGAGAGCCAACCCTGTCCTGGGGGGTATCAGGCAAAGCATCACCAGCTGAGCGAGGGAGGGGATTGTCCTGCTCTGTTCTGCACTCGAGAGGTCTCACATTGAATACTGTGTGTAGTTTTGGGCACTGCAATACAAGAAAGATATTAAGCTATTAGAAAGTGTCCAAAGGAAGGCAATGAAAATGGTGAAGGGCCTTGAGGGGAAGCCATGTGAGGAGCAGCTGAGGACACTTGGTCTGTTCCAGCCTGGAGAAGAGGAGACTGAGTGGAGACCTCATGGCAGTCTGCAACTTCCACATGAGGGAAAGAGGAGGGACAGGCACTGATCTCTTCTCTGTGGTGCTCAGTGACAGGACCCAATGGAATGGCCTGAAATTGTGTCAGGGGAGGTTTAGGTTGGATATTAGAGAAAGGTTCTTCACCCTGAAGGTGACTGAGCACTGGAAGAGGCTGTCCATGGCAGTAGTCACAGCACCAAACCTGAGAGAGTTCAAGAAGTGTTTGGACAATACTCTTGGGCACATGGTGTGACTCTTGGGCATGGTTCTGTGAAGGGCTCAGGATTTGATTTGATGATCCTTGTGTGTCCCTTCCAACTCGGCATATTCTGTGATTCTGTTTTATCTCATGATGCAAGTCACGGCATCATGTCTGTAAGCAACTGTTTTACACAAAGACAACCAAGAGACAGTCCAAAACACAAATCCACAAAACATGTGTGACAATGATACTGGTGAGGTATTTTTAATTGGCTAAATTTTATTGAGTAGGCGAATCTGTTTTTCTTAATTACTTGTTTAGTTCTGGTAATTAATTATTATCTCTGCAATGATTGAAGGGATATTTATTTTAACTATTAGTAATATATTCCTAGATGCTTAGGTTGCCTATGTAATACATCAGAATAGTAAAACCATGTACTTTATGGTCTGGGAAAGGCAAGGATAGGTATGCTCTTCACTTTGCAACTTACATACCTAGATGGCTGGCATGAAATCCCTCATTTCACCATGCCAGCGTTCTTGCCATTCTTCTCCCATGTGTGCTATAGCAGCAGAACAGCTGTTCATCTCCTTTCATCTGGGATTCTGCTTTTGTTTAGCCTTGACTACCACAAATCACATCATTACAATGGCCATTCTCATTGTACCAAAGGCTGCCAGAGAAAATGATCCACTTCAAGACTCCCATTCATAAGCCCTAGAGAAAGAAGTGGAGATGAGTAGTTTCCTGGTTCCTAGCCTAGATTGTTTTCTAGCTTGTAATGCATTTTTTGGTCGTAACTGACAAGGTGCCACATTGAAATTGAAGCCCATGTACTCGCTGTCAGTCGTGGCTAATGTGCTATGTAGGATAAAGGGTGAAGGCAGGTGGTGCTGGAGGTGTAAAAGCAGAGGCTGCAACCATTGAAATTGTCTCTGTATTAATTGGCAGGAAAAAGGCACCGATAGGCATGGATTGTCAAGATGGCTCCTCTGACCCTTCTGTTTAATCCAAATGAGTAATTAATGAGCGTGTTATGATTAGCACTGCAGTAAACTCTTCACTAGACAAATACTTTAAAGCTCTCACACTTTAGTTCACCAGCTGATTGTCATTTGGCTAGCAGATTTGTTTCCCTTGAGAGGCTGTACACATCCATAAATCGTGTAAGGGTAGAATACAGCTGAAAAATTAAAATAAGAAATTCAACTAAAATGACACCACCATGAAAGTGGGAATCCACATTCTCTCAGCAGACTGACAAAAGAAGTTATAATACATAGGGCTGTTCTGTATCAGGACCAGTTAGCAGTGAAGTGAAGGAGAAATTGTGTACTGAGTATCAAGAAACGTAAAACACATAATTAAAGGTTTCTTTTCTCTTTCTCTGAAAGAATCAGCAAAACAGGAGACAGGAGACATTAACTTCCCTCTTTTAACAGAATATATCAAATGGATTTATAACGGAAAAATGTTTGTATTCAACATTTTATGGTGCCAGTTCTGCCAAAAATACCAGCAGCCTGGAGATAGATTTGTTTTGAAATCAGCAATCCCTTATTTAATTAGGATTCCCTCTTAACTCGTACAAGAGAGGCTTGTGCATTTGTGGTTGGCTCAAGGAACAGGGTATTTTCCTCTGCTTTCTCAGTTTAGCATCAGCTGAAGCCAATGGGACAGACAACTTACAGGACAGTGCAGCAAGAGCAGATGCTCCTGCTTCAAACCTAGATACCTTTGAGATAAACAGTACTGGGTCAACTGGCTCCTGAAAGAAGCGGAAAAGATGCACAGAAGTCGCAGGAGCATTCCCAGAAAATTTAAGTAGAGATCCTTCAGAGGGAAGAACAGGAGAAAGAACTGTACATTGCACATCTTACAGATTGTCACCTGTGTGAAACGGACCGCAAGGGCCAATTTCTGTCTCCACACTTCCCGGTTGGTCACTTCTGGTCAACTATGGATTTGCACAAGCTGGAAATGAAATAAAATAAAATAAAATCCTGCTTGCAAAGCATATTTCAGGTTTCCCCAGACAAGCCTAGCTCTATTTCCTCTGCTAATTACAGAGACTATAAAGAAGGGAGACATATGATTGCCACCTATCCCTGCCACTGTCCTTAAAACAAATGTAAAGGACAATTAACAACAGATTAGCTCCATGTCCTAGTTTGCCATGTGA
This sequence comes from Campylorhamphus procurvoides, assembly GCA_013396655.1. NCBI lineage: Eukaryota > Metazoa > Chordata > Aves > Passeriformes > Dendrocolaptidae > Campylorhamphus > Campylorhamphus procurvoides. The sequence goes on from WBMV01006158.1 coordinate 40,821, forward strand.
GAATGATCGCTGACCTTCTCATTTCATCCTCATTAGTGTCTCAGGCCAACAGACCCATTGCTCTTTAATCATCACCCATCATCCTTTGCTTCAACACATGGAAACAAATGATGTGCTGCCAAGAAGGTCAGAGGTCAAATATGAGTTTTGTTGTTGCTGGAGTGCAAACTGGAGGCAATGGGGTCAACTTTGGGGCAAATCTTTGCGGCAGTCTGTTTGAGCAGAGAAACTGTTCGGAATGCATGAAACATGACACCCACTGTGTTTTTGTTTTCTCCTTGCAGCTGGAATTTACTCAAAGATTTTTTTTTTCATTTTCTATTTTTAATGGCATGTGAAAAATACACAAGGGAGAAAGAGCTGGTGATTCTATTTCTTTTTGAAAATGAAAGGTTAAATTGCAAAGGAATGGGATAAGTGTATCCAGGGTGTCACATGGATTTTTTTTTTCCGTTCAAAGCTGCATGTTCTTCATAAAGTTATGAATGCTGGAAGCTTTTCAGGCTGCATCTCTTCATGCTGCTGCTACTCCAGTGCTACTTTCCAATTTGCCATGGATAGCCTCTGAAGACTGACAGGGCTGAAGGCACCCAGTGCCAGTGTAAATGAGCCCCATTCATTTCTTGCCATGGGCATATGGCATGTCATTGTCCTCGGCCACCGAGGCAGAAGTGATGCAATTTGTTGGCATGTCCTGTCACAGCACAAACTATCTATCCCACTGAGCCCCTAGAAAACAACAGAAGCCAGAAAAGGGCAGCCAAAAACTTCACAGCTTTATCACAAGAACACACATGCACACAACACGCTGGTATAAAAAACCCCAAAAATATATCCCTGTCCTTTTTTGGTCCTCTGTGAGATTTATATTTTTTTCATTCCTTCAAGGTCTCAAAGGTTGTATTAACCAGTACAAAGCCTGATCTTTTCTGTATTTCCATTGGACACAATTAGGCTTTTAGTTTCTTCTAATTTTAAAATCTAACTTTAATGTAAGGCCACTGAACTTGCAGAAGTTCAGCATGTGTTTTGTGTAATGCTTTTAGTGAGAAGTTATGAGTTAAAATGGTGGTCAAATACAATGTCTTCAAGTTGGAGATATGATACTATATACTCCTGGAAAATGCTTAAAAAAATCACATCCCCTGGCTGAGAAGAAACAAATTTGTTTGTTCAATTTTTGAATTAACTTATTTTGAATTAACTTAAAACTTGGAGTGGTTCAGAATTCATAGCAGAACTTCAGGATTACTTCATGTTCCAGTTAAGTGAAACTGAAGAGAAGGGAGAAAAATCCAGTCACAATACAAAGCAACAGTAAAGAAAAGGCTGAGCATAGAGAAATTCAAATGTGGGGAACAGAGAGGGGGAGAGAGGTAAGAAAAAAAGTGGGGTGGGAGGTGGGGGAGGGGAGTTGGGGCTGAGGGGAGGTAGATAGATGACCAGAGAGCTTCTCAGTATGAACAAAACAGTTGAACTTTGTCCTCATTTGCACCTGGCATGCACAGTTGTCAAATGTTGCACTGAAAGCAAGGACACTGAAAAAAGTAGTTGAACAAAGCCAGAGGCACTACAATGTTGAGATGTCTTAGATCAAAATACAGCAAGAACTGGACTCATCTTCCTGTCCAAAAGCCAGCCACCTGTGCCAGTCCTTTTTCTGGAGAGAGTTCCATGCTTGTTGTCTAACTCAACATTTCCTACAGTGAGAAAAACAGGCACTTCATTTAAGTCTGCCTTGAAGAAAATGTTGTTTTAAATTAAAGACTGAAAACAAAGGTTTTGACGTTGAACAAGCTGTGTGAAACTCTAGACTAGTTTGAAGGTTTTCAAAACCCCAAAGCCTAGCACATTTCTGAATGCTGCTATATGTATTTTCCATTTGTAAGATTTACAGCCTATTTTTGCTCTTCAGTAACAAGCTGCGCTGCAAATCAGATAATTAGAGGTGACTATGATCAGATTTCCACTGTAAATTAAGTATGTGACAGAATAAGAGTGTAAGTTTTACAAGGGCAAATTTTTATCCATAAAATGAAGTAGATATACTACAGTTTAGTGAGAGCTGGGGCGAAGATTGAAAGATTCAAACCCAGCACAAAATTCTACCAAGTTTGTGGTACACAATAGTAAATTCTATAATTTTGATTTGAGCCCATTTCTATTTCTATTGCTGGGTTTCTATAAACCAAATCATATGCAACATTTAAGCTGGGATGTTCAGGCTGGTTAGAGTTAGAAAACAAACCCATGTTAAATGTCAGAACTAATTTTTGTAAAGACAAAAGTATCATGCTCCATATGGTTCACATTTCTGCGTATAGACTTTTTGCACTAACTAGGCCAAACACAAGCCTGTGTGACATATATAATTACATGGGCTGTAATTATTTCTATTTAACTTAGTATCTATGATACAATGGTTTCTCAGGTTTATTTGGCAGTGTAAAGACAGTTGTGGAATGCATTATCAACTCCCTTCAGAAACAACAAATAGTTCTTCCCAACGATCCCTTTGCGATTTTGGTCTGAGCCAGTACCACCATCATGCAAATGACAAACTAGACGGTTTATGAGTGTGGTCCAGTAAGCACCGTGTTGGTCACCATTCTCACCCTGAGTTTTCTTCTGAAAACACATGTTCCTAACAGACTGAAAATCCTCACATCCAAAGGTGATACTTTCTACCAATGGCCACTGAAATTCCAAGAGGAATTTTGTTTTAAAAATAAGAAAATACTTTTCACATTAGGAAAAAAAAAGTATCTTAATCTTTCAGTATATAGAAGCACAAGTGAAAGGCTTCAGATATAAAAGAGACAGTTGGACATGGAGTAGGTTCTTAGCCAGCAAAACACCACAAATATTTCAGTACAGTAAATATAAAGCTATCCCCAATCAGAGCTAATTATAAATACATCTAAGTCCAACTGACTTGCACTGGTACTCCTATGACAGTTTCTAAAAATGGACCTTTGAAGAATAGAGTAAGTAAAGGTTCTTGTAAATTTTAGTTTTGATTTTCAGTGTTCAAACAAAGAAGCACGTCTACTTGCCTCAGAATTGCAGTGGGCAAAAGAACAAGAGACATGATCCATCAACTCTGAATAAGCATGCTTTCTTCTAAACCAGACAACTACTTCCAGTAAAAATAAATTCATAGATAGCTTCCTATATTTTCAGGGGAAGGAAAGAAAAATTATATGACTTGCCACATGGTCAACAAAGACCATTAGAAAAAAGATGACTTCTGTGATTGCAGTAACACAAGACTTTAATTCAAACACATATAAATAAAAAAACCTGGCAGGGGTGGAGTGGCCCAATCTGTTTGTCCGTTACTACAAAATATTTTGAACAAAGTCTTCAGTATCACACGTGTACAGTCATGAACAAAAATAAAAACCTCTTCTAAAGTTATACTTAAAATATTTTTAAACTATTTTATTCTGGTAATAATGAACTTGGCAGAGCAGCTGCAGCTTATGGGCCACAGCATCTCAGGTCATTGATCCCTCCCCAGCTGGGCAGTAATCTGGAGGAGGTGCTCCTGTGCTGAAGTTGTTGCACCTCAATTATTGCTGACTGGGCAATGTAATGGGGAGAAAACTCAAGTAAAAGGTGGATAGGTGAAAGCAGTAAGAAGAGCACAGAAAACAATGACAGAGTAAGTATAGCATCTGCAAGGACAAGACACGGTAGTTAACCTCTCTTTACCTACTTGTAAGATCTACTGACGAAGAAGGAACAAGGCTATACCTCCAGTGTTTTGAAACTTTCTTTCAACACAATAGTGAGAACTTAGGGCACTGGATAGTGTTGTGTGGTGTCTCTTCTAAAGCTAAAATTGACACTACCAGGAAAAAAAGGGAATTTGAAATATAAGTATAAAAAATGTGAATGAAATTTGAACAGGTTTTATCAGAAGCCAAAAATCCCCCAGATTCCATGACTGTTTGTAAGGAAAAAACTAATTTTATTTTAACAACAGGGTGAAAACATCCACTACAACAGGGTACTAACAGTGGCAAAACAGAGAAAAAAAGATGAAAACCTGAATGTAAAATGTCAGTAGAAAATAGACCTTGGCATAGAAATTAAGGACACTGAGAACTAGGCTTGTATAAAATGAAGAACAAGTGAAAACTAATCCTTAAAAGTTCACCAGAAAGAAAACCTAGGAGATAAGCAGAGTTATTATTAGTTGCTAGTGACACAGTTTTGAATTTTAATAATGAATATTGTTTCTGTTTATATACATATCAAGATAATGTTGTAATCAATCAATTTTTGGAATGTACTAGGAAGTACTAAATTAGGATTTCAAAGTGGCATAAAATATTACTTGAAAAAGAAACTTGTAATTTCATGGATCTGATCATATGTGAGAATTTAAAGAGACCTGACATAGGTTACTGAATGATTTTGGGAAACTGGAAGACATCTAGTGTTGTGTCACTGCTGAAAAAAATACAGCTAGCAAAATTTACTGTCCTCACAAACTTAATTAAAAGAAGAAATAATATTTAGTTGTACGTTACTTTTTGTAGGGAACATAACTTTCTTCTCTGAACAAATTGAATATAACATTTGGCCAAATATCTTAATCAAAGTGCATCTTCAGAATGTGAGGAAACAGCCAAGAGCCTGGTCCATGTAGTGCTCTGAAGAGTGGCATACTTATGGAAATATTTCTGTGGTTAAAATTTGGGGATAGCAAAAAATCTGACAAAACCAAAAGCGAGGATGAGGCTACCTGGCCTGTTAAGTGAGACATGAGGGCAACTAGGACCATATTTCTAGAGGATGAGATGGAGATATTGCATGCAGGTTGTGCTCACTTTCTATAAACTATAGTGAAGAATTGGAGAGGGTGAGATAAAAAGCACAAAATTTTATTGAGGCCTGAAGAAACTGGTTTACAGTTGAAGATTTACAGAGCTCTATCTATTTAGCTTATCAAAAAGAAAATTGAAAGGTGGTTTGATTACGGTACGTAAGTGTCTTCACAGGAAGAAGATACAAGGTAATAAAGACCTGTTTAATCTAATACAGAAAGAAATAACAGGAGCCAATGGCTAAAAGCCAGACAAATTCCAATTGGAAATAAGCCACGGTGAGATTAACAGTTGGAAAAAACTGCCAAAGGAAATGGTGGATTATCCATCTCTTAATTGCTTCAAATCAAGGTTGGATGCTGTGATGGTTATAACCAAACACAAGGTAGATTTTACTCTAAGCAAGAGGTGAAACCAGATGAACTAGTTTTTCATTCTCTATTCTCCCCGTAAATAGTTATTTTTTTCAATAAATCTGCTCACTGAATTAAAAAAAACAAAAAACAACTTTTTCCAAAACAACTTTTATAATGAAAAATCACCATGAAGTCCCCTTCTTGTGCCAAAGTGGAAAAAAAAAACCAACTATCATAGTTGGCTCTGTCATAGATGATCCTCACACCTTTATGCCTTGTTTTCATAATTGTATAATGGTAAGTAACCTTTAGGTACTTTGTGCGCATTTCAAATATCCTCAATTTACTGAAAGAGCTGGAGTTCCACAGAAGCAAGGCAAGATTTCAAAGACAAAGACATAAAATAACAAAAATCAGAAGCCAAGACAAGCTCGTGTCTGTAATTTAAAGTATCCTTCATAAGCTGTTAGAATTTTTTTAAAGTGTACCCTGGCCCCAAAGAATAGCAGAATTGTCTAAAAGTAAAATTTGGCCTGACACTTTCACTTCCTCCCTGGCACATGGAAGCAACGTTTCTCCTACATTCCAGCATGTCTAGATGATTTTTATTCCTTTTTATACACATGCTTATCACATTTCCATGTATGCAGGCACTCAGTGTTTTCAGGGAGTATACAGGCTATTTTGACTTCACTGTACCCCATTTGAGGGAAGGGAAACAAGCATCTAAGATCAACACATTCTCCCCTTCTCTTGTGTCATTTGTCCCATGACACAGAGTCATGTGTCTTGAAAAGTCTATACAGAGACACTAATTTTGAAGGCAAATTCCTCAGCACTTACCTGCTTTGAGTATATCCTTTGTTTGACAGTACACCAAATGTTCAAACGATGGAGCAGGACATGAAATCCGTTACTATGTGCCTGTATGTCCCTGTTGCTTAAGAGACCACAGAGGTCAATCTGTATCAGCAGGAAATTATAAGTCCCTTAAACCCAGTCTAGATGTACTTACTAGCCCATGTACCATAAGAAGTGTATTTGTCTCCTCTTTTCACCCCTGTGTTCAGCTGCCTTGAAACAGAGTTCAGAGAGGAAGAACCCCATAACACTCATTATACACAACTTCACAAACATAGGAAAGAAATGTATATAAACAGACAATCTCCCTAAATAGAGCAAGATTTAAAAGAAAATGTACTGTAGATGTGTTTACCCTCATAGTCTTGTACCGGTTAGAGTAAATCCAAAAGTCTGTAAACAACATAAAGCAAAACAAAAAGATATGGCTCGGAAACAAAGTTTAAAGATGGTTTTGTAAGAAAATGAAGGTCTTACCTCTTGAAGCATACTGTGTATATGTCAGACTTTGGAAATGTCACCAACAAAGCAGGCATTAGTTTGAAACACCAAGGCACCATTTGTACAAGGTGTCCACCTATGTGGATCTAGCAAAAAAGAGGGGAGTGGAAAGTAGGAAAAGAAATGCAAAGCTGATTACCTGGACACTATCCCTTATTTTTTTAGAATACAGTGAAGATTACGGACCTTCAACTCCATGTCTTCATACATGAGCCAAAAGACTACCTCAGGAACTCTGGTCATTTGAGAGGCATCTGTTTGATCCAAGAAACAGTGACTTCAGTGCAAGACTGAATATGGTGGGAACAACCTTGCTGGTTCCAGTGAGAGGTATAAACACATAGATTAAGAGTAATCCAGATTTTCAGAATCTCCAGAGAACAAGTCCAGAGTTAGATTTGCAAAGGGGTCCGTGTCCCATTAAACTACTACGGGCTCAGCTACGGTACCAGAACACAGGGTCTCTTTGTGTTTAGCAGAAGAGAGTCTGGAGGCATCAGCTAAATATGGAGTTTATTTCCCTATACTGCTATAGTACCTTTATATATAAGAAGATAATTTTTCCAGTTTAGGTCCCACATCCTTTCATAAGAGCACTACCAAAGGGATTTAAGTAATTTTATTTTTTAATATTGAAAGATGTACTTCTTCCTGGAGTTTTCAATGGCTATGAAATGGGCTTAGAAATACTGAACTAGAGCCTTTGTCTTTCCTGAAGACAAAATGGTCCTTGTAGTATAGCTGTCAAAACTTTCATCCATGTGCGAAGATCTCCCACTCTTTTTTCCCTTCATAGGTAGGAATTAATCAAGACTTCTTGCGCAGGGCCAAGAGGATGGGTGAAGAGGGAAAGTCTGTCATATGTCATTAGAATTGTGATTGTACATGCCACCAATGACATAGGTGGTTTAGAATTCTACATATGATTTTATGAGAAAAAGAAGTAATCAGCTATAAACACATTTGTATATAATCTTGCTTTGACATTTATTTTTAATGAGCCAGGAAAGTCTACAGTTTTCTTGAGGTCAACAAGAAAATTATTCTCACAAGAAAATTATTCTCACTGGAAGAGAACACTTTGGTTATTACCTTGAATGAAGTAAGTTGGTATTAAACAACATACAGCGGGACTGGCTCCATCTCCTCCCAGAGCTGAAATTTTAGTAGGCTCTGCTTTCCTTTTTTCCATTAAGGTTATGCATCAATCTCTTAGATTGACAGAATATACATAAGGAGAAAGTGTTGCTTATTACAAATTACTTTGACTGGTAATTCTTGTTTAGATCAAAGCTTTAATTTCTGTGAGAGTCCTAGAAGTCAGGTGAGATAAGTGAGGAATCATAATTACATTTAATTACAAAATTCAAAAGTCACAGAAGTTCACAGTATGCTTAAACACATAGAGGTGACACCCTGAAATGATTTCATTTTGCACAATGAAAGTAGGAGGGGAAAGTAAGTTTATTTATTTTAAGCAAGACTACTTATTATAATGATGAAAATTAATAGTCTAGACAAGCAAGGAACCTGATACTATTAGCAGGTTTACTGTTGAATCTTCAGACAAAGCAGGCCCTCTGAAACATTTCCTGTACTGACAGAAAGGATGCACTGTAGACTTAAGGGTAAGATCATGGGGTTAGTGGATGCCTTAATTTCTGATATTTGATAAAAATCAAATCACACAAAGTACATTTTTGCTTTATTTTTGCCTCCCAAAAAGAAATTTTACTGTGTTTTACCCCACTGCTCACCAGCATTGCAGGAAATCTGTCTTCAGCTTCTCTCTCTCCCAAGGGACCTGGAAACCACGTTCTCTACTACTGCATGGACTCCACACTATCTGCTGCTGGTTTGAATGCGCAAGGAAGGGAAGGCTGGGAGGAAGCTTCAAGTTTGCTTGTTGAAGCTGTTTTGTCTGTAGAAATAAAGCCATTACTTGAGGAAGCCAGGCGAGGCACTTTTCATAACCAATTATCCTACTACCAGGCCCAGCACATTCCTTCCTCTCTTTCATCCCCTTATCTTAATGATAATGGAACAATTGTAAAACCAGTTGTCCTAGTTCAGCAGGAGGGACCAGTTATCACTGTGTGGGGGTGATCAAAGCTATGTATTCTACCCCTCTCTATTAATTTCCCAAGAACAATGGACCATTTGCAGCAGCTGCCCAGGGAGTCATTAGCACCGCCACACCCAGCCTGAGGGGGTGACTCACAGAGTTAATCACCCATTGTGTGAGTGCCTGCCCTGGGGGAGGGACTGGGTGCTCCCTGAGGGTACATAAAGGGGGCTCAGAAGACCTTGAGGATGTCTTGTTGGATCCAGAGGAGCAGCAGGACCTCGACAGGAGGAAGCCACCACTCTCAACCAGACTACGACTATCACTCCCGACCAACCACAGCCATCACCTGCACCAACAGGTTCATCACTTCCTTTTGCTTTGGACTCGGGGGAACCACGCGGGTCTCAGCACCAGGGCTAACAAACCCCATTTGGGCTTGTGCCCTGGGACACTGGGTTATGCTGCTGGGTTTTTGGTGAGTTGAAAGCAGTGTCAGTGTATTTATGGTAATATCTTTCATTAAATTGTAACTCTGACTTATAATCTCTCTTGTGGTGGGTCCATTTCTCCTGCTGGTTTACCTCTAAACCAGCACATCAGTGTATGAAGAGCTTCTAGTGTGATGACTAGACACTAAAGAGAGAGAATCCAATTAATTTCTGCTGCCTGCTTGGTTCACAGAAGGATTTTAACAAAGGCCCACTACTTTCTGGATGAACTAGATTTAGACATTGCCCTGAGTTTGAGATAAAATTGATTCCCTCTTCTGAAAGTCACCAGGGAGTTGATAGAGATGGGTAGCAACAAATACCTGGTTAGTTGAATAAACTGAATTGACACCAACACTGAAGACTGAGAAAACTGAATTCTCACACCCTCACAATTATAGCAATTTTCTGTAGAATCAGGCACTTTAGGCAGAGGTAGGGACTAAACCAGGGTCTTGCATGTACCCCATATACTTGCTTGGTTAGGTCACAGACCAGAGAAATGGTACTAACTCCTCCAGTCAGAAACTCAGCAAACTATCAGCCTAAAGTTCATTTCCAGCTGAAAATATGTAATCCATTCAGTTACCTTCAAACTGGAGATCTGGACAATAAACTCTGTAGTTTCCTGTGAATTTTTCTTCTATAATGCAGTCCTTGAAATTACACTCCCCTGAAAGACCTGTGTGAATGAAATGAAGTGCAGAATATAAGTTTCTTTTTTTTTCCAAAGAATTCTCCATATTGGTCTCAAAAATATAAAAAATGTCACTGCCCAGCACATATTCTGGTTCTTTATTATTCTAAGGGAGAATTTTGGCCGCAACCATCCATGTCTCTGCACACAAGGTAGCTGAGATCCAGCAACTGGACTCTCGGTATAAAGGACTGTAGGATTCTCTTGATAATCTATATAATATCTGAACCTACCACCTGAGGCTTCCTGATTCTTTTTGCAGTTTGCAAATTAAACATTTACAAGCCTTTTACCAGGCCCCAGGACTCAGTTTTTGCACCTGGCATCTCCTTTTTCAAATGCATGTTCTAAGTAATAAAAGATGTTACTGCTTTTTAAAAACTCTGCATCCTATAGTCTATGGCTGTAAAGCCCACTGCTTCTACATTCAGAAAGGGTTGTATGTTCTTAACATATAGAACTTATTTCTGCTACAAGATGGCTCAATCAAAAGCACTTACCTAAGAAAGTGTTCATTGAAGTGTATGTTGTAATAAAATTCATGGAATTTAGAGTTTTGGTGTAATGAAATGAATTCATGGGGCCATAAAGTTCATATGAGCTTAATTTATCTTAAGTCTTCAGGCAAAAACTATTGTTTAAGCAAGATTTCTAGAGTAGTATTTCCAGAAACAAGGAAACTGGTTCTGCAGAAGGGTTGAGAGTTTAATTAACATTCAAATTCTTAAATCCAAAATTACTCCTGAGCTTTGAACATGCTTTCTCTAAAGGCATTTACAAAATGCCCATTGACTGTAACAGGGTAGAAACTGATGCACAACTTACTTAGTGCGATACTATGGGTTAGTATTATACAGCAAGTCAGAGGAGATGATTACAATTCCTTTATTGGCCATATAAATCTTTGAAGACTGGTAAGCACTGACCTAATGTTACTTCTCCTACTGATGTTAATAGTGGAGTAGTGAGGTCAAAGAAAAACATGTCTAAATTACTACTTCAGTAAAGAGTATTTTAAATGAAGTTGAGTTGAACCAAAGGTAGTGCGTTAGGTAAAACAGGTAATGCAAAAGAATTATGGTATTGAGGGGAGAGTATCAGTTATCTGGGCTCATCTTCCAGAAGTAAGACAGTTTTGAAAGTCTGTGCTCTTCAGTCAAGCATAGAGGCAACCTCCCAGTAAGTGCCTAGATGGCATAGGGACCTAGTCTTTGTGCTTGGATAAACCCTATCTAACCCCATATCACTTGGATTAGGTGTTCAAATTGAGAGTCCATTTGCCTCAGACTTCTTCTGCAGCCAACGAACAAAGAGAGATCAATATTTGCTATAGGCAGATTTTATTTTGGATGAATAATTGTTTTGCAGTGTGAATCTCTGTCTATAGTCATAGGTTAAGGAAACTAGCCTCCTTTCCCTGGTGCTTCAATTAAGTGTATATTTTCAGCAAGGATTAATCCAGGGTTAGTTGTCAAGGCACAATAGACACCACCTTGAATGAGACTAAAATATGTCATTGCCCCTGCAGTTATTAAACATTAATCTTAAAGAGCAAAATCTGCTCTTAGAAATACCAAATGACGCTCTTAGACATGTGGTGTGATTCTTGGAGTTTCCTGCATGGGGCCAGGAGCTGGACTTGATGATCTTGATGGGTCCCTTCCAACACAGCATATTCCATAATTCTGTGTCGTACTACAGTATTACTAAGTATACTGGAACAGTTTTAGTTCAGACAACAATTTGGTGTCTCTTTGCAAACAAGGGCTTGATGAAGTGCATATTTGTAAAACAACATACAGACAAATTAAGTCTATTTTTTCACCTTAATCAGCCTTCAGTTGTGATTTGAGATTGAAATTATTCTGATCTCATTTTACCAGAACTGGTGATAGTATTTCTAGGTTAAAATGAAGCCTGATTACAATAATGTGAGAGGATTCTTGTGTAAAATCCATAACTGAGGTGCTTTTTGCTGACGATGCTGGCCTGGTTGCTCACACAGAAGCAGCTCTGCAGCAGTCAACATCCTGCTTTCCAGAGACTGCCGAGTTTTTTGGGCTGGAAGTCAGCTTGAACAAGACAAATTTCTCACTCTGCATTGGGAGGATTGTGGTGGATGTGACATACGTGTGTACACAAAAATGCTTATGATACAGCAAAACAAAAAAATTAATTTTTAAAATAATGTTGTAATGTTTCAACTGTGGACTTCAAAACCAGCACAGTTTGACTAAAACCTTTTTTTAGGATTCTAAATGGGAAATGAAGTTGTCTATCCATTCACTGCTAGGTAAATGCATTTCAGAATATTGTTTATCTTTTAGTGAAAATCTGCACTTCTGGTAAATACTTTGTTGATGTTCCTAATCTTTTCATCAAGCATCAAGTCCTTGTGAAGATGGGTAGATGTACCACTGTTTATCATTTGCTAACCAGGTAAAAACTGCCAACGATGATCAAACTGTGGACTTGTGCAAAAAAACTGAACTGAAATAGTCACTTGAGAAGGCTTAAATAACACGAGGACAAGCTTACTCATAACAGAGGTGAAAAAAAAATGTGAAGGGCTGGACATTCCTGCTGAACAGATGCCTCTATGCTATTACAAGAATAAGAGACATAAGAGGGAGGATCTGGATGTTTTCTTAAGTCATCAAAATGTTAGAAAAATCAAGTGTTGGTGGTTTATTCTCATGACTGGTCTATAAATATGGAAGAAGGATAAAGTGAGGAAAAGCTATCCATAATGACAACAGAGGGAATTGCTCAAATTCTGTTGGCAGTGACTACAAAGGAGAAGAATCATCAGCTGTTGGGACAGCACAGGTCACTGGAAAAGTTTTTTGTGAATATCAACCAAAGAAATCCAAGACTCTGAACTCAGTGGAAAGGGGATATTTTAACTATCTGTGTATTGGTAAGGAAAAGAGTTAATGGGTAAGACAATTTTGTTCCATTGGTGATAATTTTATTGATTCATAAAGAAAAAAGCATTTGGAGGGTGTCCTTATTACAGTGGCTGAGACCAGTTTATTGCTGTGTGTAAGTAAAACTGTGTATTCTACAGCCTCTGTGTAATTTCAGATGACCGGTTAATAATGGATCATTTGCAGCAGCTACCCAGGGTACACCTGACACCTCAGGCTACAAGCTGGGTGTTAAAGAACCCTGGGAGGCACAGAAATTGTTCTGTCTTCACACCAGTGAGTCAGCTGTGATAACTCCCCTCCAGGGAGGCATTAGCACCTTCAGACCCAGCCTGAGGGGTCATGTCTGCTAATGGGACTGTCACAATAGGCAGCTGCAATGACCCAGACCACCATTCCAAAAGTATCCCATGACTCACAGAGTTAAATCACCCACTGTGAGACTCCCCATGCTGGGGAAGGTACTGGGCATTCCCACTTGAACCTGAGTGTATATAATCTTGGGATTTTGAGGACTTCAGTACCACTTGTTGGTTACAGAAGAGGACCAGAACCTCCATAGGACCACAACTGCCTCTCTTGACAAGACTGCAACAGCCACACTTGACAAGACTGCTACTATCATCTTCACCAACAGGTTTTCCTTCCCTTTGACTTTGCACTCGGGGGAGCACGTGGCACTCAGCACAGGGGCCAACAAACATCATTCTGTGTGTGGTCCAGGGTTCCAGATTATACATCTGTTCTTTTGTGGGTTAAACCCAATTTTTTCTCTGTCTCATTGTATTTATTGTAATACTTTTAAGTAAATTGTAACTGACTTGTAATCTCTCTTGAGTCATGTTCATTTCTCCTGCTGCTTTACCTTTAAACTAGCACAGAGGGGAAGATCTTTTAATGATCATCCTAAATGATGGGAAATTACTGAGAATATGAAGAAGAGAATCAAAAAAGGTAGAAGAGACCATGAAATGGTCTCTGTGATTATTAGAAAGTGAAAAACCGGTATGTGTATAATAAAAAATCTGACTTTCAAGAATACTAATTAAAAAAATAAGAGTTTAAAATAGCAAAACATTAGTTAAAACACTTGGAGAGTTTATAAATGAACAGAACCAGTCAGTGTAAAGTATGAGTGAAAAGGAATTACAGAAAATACAAAAACCCACCAGCTTAGATAAAACTTCATTGATTTGAAATACAAGAAAGAAGCAAACTGAAAGGACAGATTACTAAAGAGTTCAATAGCATCAGCAAAGGGTCTGGAGACTGAAACAGAGAAAGCAGAAACTAATGAGAGTTTAGGGTGCTGCGTGACATTACTCAACCTGATGAAAAGGCAGGCTACTGTGGACAAGAGTGGACCCTTACTCCCCTAGGTCTGATTACATTCTTCTGTCACTTCTCTTGCATGAGATCTGTCAATGGTGACACTTCAAGTGAGTCAGATCAGCTCATGACGGAATAAAGAAACCATAACGTGCCAAATGGGAGAGTAAAAGGGGAGTTCTGCCAGATAAACAGTGCTCCGACTTGCCACACAATTGCCAGACGTAAGATAGGAGGTACAGTTGGGACATTCAGGTATGGATAAGGGCCAGATGCTGAGACTGCATTTTTTTCATAATAGCTTTCATTTGGATTGAATTAAATGAACATAAAATGAAACTTCTATTTAAGTTTGGATTTTCAAATCAACTATGTTTTCAAAAAGTCTTGGGAACCTCACAAAGAGGTGGAAGTGCTCTCTGTGAAGACTGGGGACTATCCTGAGAACTTACTGATGAAAGATCAGGAGTGTCATGGGTTTATCTGGTTAGGGTTTGTTTTTTTTTTTTTTATATAAGAGAAAGATTGGCGTCTGTTGGAAGCCTCTGGAAGTTTCCCTCCATCCTATAGAGCAGGGCCAATGAGGGCCAGCTCCGAGGAAAACTTCCTGCTTTTGAACCATTAAGTTACGCCCCTGCGTGAAAACATATTTAAGAAGTTGTGGCGCAGTTAGAATTCGGCAGCCATGGGTTAACAACATCACAACGCAGACATCAAGGTCAGTGCAGGAGGAGAAGAGGAGAAGGAGGGGGAGGGACCCCACGGATCAGGGAGTGGACTTAAAACTATTTTTTCCCTGAATACGTTGGTGATGACCATGGTGATTACGAGTTGTCCCCTCGAAGTCCATGGGATCCATCGGGGTGCAAAAACCCCCCTGTCGGAGCAGGGGGAGGCATGAAAGAAGCTGTTACCTCGTGGGAGGCCCCCAAGGTGGAGTAGAGTCGTGCAGAGATTTGCAGCTGAGACCCACAGNGGTGAAGCGAGCTGTCCCCTTTGCAGCCCACAGGAAAACCCCCTGAGACAGAACTGTTGCTTGAATTTTGGACTTAGATCTGCGAATGGCTGACCCAGCAACAACTGACTGTAAACCTTCCATTCCCCTGTCCCTCACACCATCAGAGAAAGGAGGGGGCATGGACAGATTGAGGGATGGTGGTGGTGGGAAAGTGTTTCTAACCTGTTTTTATTTCTTAGTTTTAGTTTTTAGTTTGTTAGCAATAAATTTAAGCATTATTCTAAGTTCTGCTTTGCCCGTAGTATTAATCAAAGCTCCTCTTTCGGTTGTTATCTCTAGCCGTAAATTAGTAGCTGGTTTTCTTTTCTTTCCCTCTGGTAGGTGAAAGGGGGTGGGGGAAGGCCTTGAAAGAGTTTTGCTAGACATCGGGCATTTATCGTGGGTCAAACCACGACAAGGAGTCAAACTGTAGAGAGCTACTGGGATGCAAGGGGATAAGTGACACAGGGAAGGAAATGGTAGATATGGAAATACAGAGTATTGAAGCAAGGAAACAAGCAATATGAAAAAAAATTTTTAAAAAAAGGAAAATTAAAGATGAGGCAGTTCTCTATGAACAGGCAACAGACACTCAGAAGAAGTGTGTAAAGTTACTTTTCCACTCTCACAAAACCTGAACGGAAATGATGATGGTTTCAAATATTAATATGATCTATTGCTACTTAAGCCTTTGTGAACATATTTGAGTCACATAATAAGGAACTTCAAACTGTTAACCTAGGAGCAAATGTAAAAAATATGACAAGGTACTTTAGACCTTCTTACTCTGAGTAAGATGCTTTTGTAAAAAGAGCAGCAATACAGCTAATGCTTTAAAACTGAAGGATTGATCCATAAAATAATCTCCTCTTTTATGGCTTTCTACCCTTTTGTTAAAACAAAAGGAGAAAAAACCCAAGCTTGTACAACGTTTCTAGAACAAAGTTGTAATTTTAGTTCCTGGATGTATTTATTAACTAAAAGTAGAAGTTGGAAAGCAAACAAAGGTTATACCCAAAGCTGCAGCCAATCCAAGGTATTCCAAATGTGGCTGTTTAATATGCAGTACAGATTAATGGCTGTAATACATTGATGCTAGCTGTACTTTTTAGAGGAGATCAAGGAGAAGGCAAGATATTGAGATAAAAAATACAGTTTTTGTCTTGAAAACAAAAATTGAAAACATGAAAGTGGAAGAAAATCACTAATAACTATATTTTTTATCTTAAAACCAATAAAAAATTCAATAAAACCTTACTTTGCTGTATGTTCCAGTGTATTACAGGCAGGCATTATCCAGACCCTTTCTGAATGCTGTCAGGATAGTTTACTTTCCTAACTCTGTGAAATTCTAAAATATAATGAAAGTGCAGCCACCCTCCTTTCTAAGCTCTTAGTAGATATTTTCACTTACTTTGTCATTTTCAGGGGAGAAACAATGGTGGCATCTGTGCCCTGGTGCTAAGTGCTCATTTGCATGCAGAGGCAGAGAGATATCCGTTTATTATCAATTTTATGCATTACTTCATTTCATGGTGTTAAAACAATTACGTTCAAAGGGTTTAGCAGTCCACAGCCAAGCTATTCAGGGCTCCAGCAGCATCATATAATAACATTATTCAGGGAGAGACACATACATCATAGTTTACTGACTTAGAAGTAAAAAAGAGAGGGAGAGAGAAGCAACTCCCATCGAGCTGGATACAGAAATTGTAAAACATCAGAGATATAACAATAAGCAGGGAAACTCAGGGCAGATGGACATAAGATTTATTAACTTCTGAATTACTAAGAAAGTTGGGTGATTTTTTTGCATGCAACCATTCTACCTAATTCTCTGCCACATATACTCTCAGCATTTTTTATATAGCATCACCCATGCTACAAAGCTTCGTTTTAGCAAAAAAGTGGAAACTGCAGATTCCCTCAAATAACTTGTAACACATACCTTGGAACAGCAAACAAATGGTTTGGTTTGAAGAGACATTTTGTGCTCTCTACATACAGTGGATTTGCAGCTTGATCATCTGGTTACTGTTGACAAGACTCTGCCAAGTCTTCCATGAGGAATTTACATTTGTCTATCAATTTGCATTAGCTAAAACAGCTGTCTGTGCAAAGGATTTCAAGATTTTAAAACGAGGATCTACACTCTGACACCAGTCAGGTCTCCAAAATCCAGTGAAAACGGTGACTCAATAGGGAACAAATTTAAAAAGCACATCCACCTTCACGGTTTCTCCTACTGAGTTTGGTGAGATGCTTGTTTCAGCAGAAAGAGAACTATTCAATTGAATATTTATAGACATTTTTAAAAATGCAAGAAAAAAACAAATCAAACAACTTATAATAATACTTCAATGCCAGAGGAAGATAAAATCAGTTCTGTCCCTATTAAAAAATAGAACAACAAACTTTTTGATTATTATTTCTATAACCCTCTACCTTCACAAAAGCAACTTCAGTGAAACACAAGAAAAGAAAAACCTTTTTGAAGCATTTTAACACAGGGTGACTCATGGAATAAGAAACTGGAAGAGAAGTTTTATTATGTGGATTATTACAGACAGCTGTTTGTTGAAGTTCATAGAAGTTTCCCATCAGTTCTGGCTAGGGATAATTGGTACATACAAAGTGGAGTGATAAGGTATGAGTCTGCTCAAGCCATGGAGATAGGCAAATTCTAAAGAAACTGTCTTGGCAATGTGGAAAACCAGATGCGTCCCGGTAATCACTGCAAGGCAAAACAGATTTTGTTGCAGTTCTCAAGCTATGAGCCTCTCTCTAGAGGACATGGGAAAATATGTTCTGAGCTATTGCAAGGCCACAGTGCTGACAGAAACACAGGGCAGTTGTGGTTGAGGTCTGGATAGGTCTAGTGCAATGAGAAGGATTGAGTCTTTCAGCCTTTCTTCATCTGAAGCATCCCATGTACCAATGCCCCAGAGGAGAGTCAGTGAGTTCCTCAGTGGCTCCTAACAGGTCTCCTCTGTTTCTACTTTAAATATCTCAACAGCCAGTGCTTCTTTATGAGCTATCTGTCTCTTCTCCAGCCATAGCCACTTTTTATCACCTGCATGGTCTAAAAAAAGTCTCAGAAGGAAGGTATAAATGCTCAGTGAATTGGCCCATGTTGATTCCTCATTAGGCTGCTAAAAATATCTTGTCTAGCCATTTTAAAGCTAGCACAACTATCTTTACACTAAATTACAGTCACAACATTTAACTTTAGGGTGAAGATATTGCCTGAGTACCAGTTTTATTATGCTGTACAAATCAAGCAACTTCCAGAAATGAAAAATTTGGTCTAAGTTTTATGTCAGAAGCTTCTCTTTTATTTCACTCTACAGGGCTCATGAGCTCAGACACAACTCTTTGGCAATGCCTCTGTACCACGTGTTACTCAGTGGCTTGATTCATGAATCTAAGCATGAAGTCGTGTGCAGTAGGCACACTGCTGTTGCTTAAAGTGGAAGACAGTCCCACATGCTACAGCTCTTCAGTCAAACCCCTCCTGTTACAAAAATTGGACAGTAACACAAATTATCATCATAATAATGAAAAATTCCTACCACTTTGCTCTTCCTGTCTTCATAGAATCATTAAGGTTGGAAAGACATCCGAGGTCATCAAGTCCAACCACTTACCAAATATGACTGTGTTCACCATTAAGGCATATCCCCAAGTGCTGCATCCACGTGCTTTTTGAACACTTTCAGGGATGGTGATTCCACCACTTCCCTAGGCCAATGCTGGACTACCCTTTCTGTGAAGGAAATTTTCCAAATGCCCAATCTAAATCACCCCTCATGCAATTTGAGGACATTTCCTCTCATCCTGAAATATATGGTTTTGTTCACTACATGGTTTTCTTCACTACATGGTTTATTCTGCAAGAACTTCAGAGAAGGGACTGTCTGTTCATTATCATGCCTAAATGATTATGTTCTGATAACTGACCATGGGTCTGAAGATAAAAACATGAGTCTAACAATAAAGACTTTAACTATTGACTAATTTGCCTTTGAAGTAAACTTACTAGGCATCTATTGGAGGAGAGAGAATGATAACCAGTAGGAAGAGGTCCTGGTATTTGGATGACAACTGCAGAGACATGAGAAAGAAGAGTTCAGCAAAACATTAATATTAGACAATAATTAGTAATTCATAAATAATTAATAAAATTAGACAACAGATGTGTGGAACTTCTCAAGACAGAAACAAAGCCTTCAGCTGGCGGGAAAAGAAGGTCCTGCTTATTGGAAGAAGGATTTTGGCAGTCTCAGTTTTAAATTTTTTCCTATGTTTGACTACAGTATATTTTAAAGTCCTCTATTTATTATTATTATTACTATAATCATCTTCACCAACATTGTCTCCTATCTTTTAGAAAAGCACATCCCCATGTTAAAGGTCAATGTTCCTAGAGCTCCATGTTGTCTTTCCTTCTTAAAACAAAGCGTATAGAAATTAATCAGCTTGCACTTTTTGTTATCAAGAAATTAACTTATTTTCATTAAAGAGGCTCATGGAATTAAAAAACCCACACACATTAAGAATACCTCTTGAAATGCTTGCTTTTCATGAATTCTCAAGAGAAATGTGTTAATTTTATGATACCAATTAGGTGTATTTGGACTGATTTAGTCCCTCATAAAAATTCAAGGACTGCACAAAGACACTGACTACATTCCTAGCTGGAAATATCCTGTCTCCATTAGTTGTCAATGATAGATGTTCAGGAAGTTCAAGAGGTAGAGTGTGCAAAGAGGATATCTACAATAACTGTCCACCCAACCTTATGTTACTGCATTCAGCAGACACTGACATGAAAAGATTTAGGACTCCAAAAGCTGTAGCAGCCATTTTTTCTTCAATCTAACTAGAATCTTTATGTTGTCTGCACCATGTTAGAGAGGTCGGTGCAAAATTAGCTAAGCATTTCATACTATTAGCTTGATGGAGAAAGACCCGAAGTAACCAGTGGGTACTCTCTTTGCTTGCTGATAGCTCTAGAATGAGTGATACAATTTCAAACTAGAAACAAGTGAAAAATTCATATGAAAGATACCTACACTGTGCTTTTACCACCTCCAGCTCTCTTTTTCTCCAGTACTTAAGTAAGGACGATACTTTGGTTAAATACAAATTCTTTTATTACACAGTAGTAATAAAGTACAGACACAGTGTCTGTACTTTGACACAATGAATCACAGAATGAATCACAACATGGTTTTGATTGGAAGGGACTTTTTAATGGCCATCTAGTCCACAACCTCTCCCATGGCAGGGACATCTTTTTTTAGACCAGGTTGTTCAAAGCCTTATCTAACCTCACCTTGAACACTTCCAAGGATAAGCCATCCACTTAGCAACCTGTTGCAGTGTCTCATCATTCTTATCATGAAGGATTTGATTATAGCCAACATAAACCTACTGTCCTTTAGAGTAGATTTCTACTTCCAGAAGCAAGTTAAGCATGTAATTAGTATGACATGTATTAAATTAAAAAAATTAGATTAAATATTTTAGACAAAAGTTCAAATCTATAAATTGTCATGAAATTATATATATAGAAGCAGACTTACATATATGTGTAAATACTGGACACACTTAACGTTGAAATAAGTTACTAAACCCCCACTAATACCAAAGAGATTAGATTATGCTAGATTTTGACAAAAAATATTGATGGCTCTGTGAATTCAAGGAATAGAAGAGCAAGAGAGTCACTGGAAGAAGAGAATGAAAATATATATTATTTAGAATGAAAATATATATTATTTAAATATGTAAAGCTAACCCTCTGAATTAATTTAAATTATAAAACAGTGAACCATATGAAACAGAAGTAAAACATTATCTCCTACTTGCCAGAATATTGGTGGAAAAATTAAATAGTGGTTCAATATATATACCATCATTGTTAGCTGTCAAAAAGCCCCATGATCAACAGTTCATATTCCAATGTGATTACTTCATTGCTAACCTGGAGTGAGGCTGACTCCCACAGTTCCTCCTGTGGGAGTCAAAATGGGAGTCCAGGATGGATAAGACACTTACTAAGTAGCAGCTCAAAGTCCAGTCTGCCCGCCAAAGGAAAACAGATCCTAATATGCACATGGGAGTGACAAAATTTAAGGGGGCTAATATGAAAAAAGACGTTATATAAAGGAGCTGACAATAAAAGTTTGAGTAATATTGAACATCTGCAGCTCTAATTATGATCCACAATAGCTATAAGCACACAACAAGTCTTGTCACTGCCTGGACTTGGCCCATACATAGCAAAGACAACTGCTCATTAATGTCCCATAGTTCATGAATCAAGTAATAAATACATAACAAAGGTAGCAAATGCATAGCTAAATGGCACAGTGGAGTTTTGCTTTGCCTGCTGTTTTGATTTTTGCTTGTTTTGGGTTTTGATGTTGCTCTGTGGTTTGTCATACAAGCTAAATAATCTCATCAATTGGGTGCCAATATATCCAGAGGGATGCCAAGATTCATTTTCATCCTTTAAAATATCCTTAAAGCTACATCCCTTTTCTGGGGATGTTAACAGAAAGTCATTTTCAGGGAGGGCTGAAACTTCCATGAACAAAGGCATTTGCAGCAGGCAGGTGGTGGGTTGTTAAATCATCACCTGCACATTCCTAGAGGTGACATGATAAAATGAGCCACTTGGTTATGACTTTAATTTGCTTGGTGCTCAAAACCAAGATGATTTCTGAACAAAACAGCATCCTCACTGGCAGTTGGCTGAGACATCAAGAACAAGAAGAAGAATTTCGAAGACCTTACTGGTGAACATATGACAAACTCTGATTTCATTACTAAATCAGATGATATTACTAGAACTGGGTCATTATGCTCACATTGTAATCTATTGTT
This sequence comes from Campylorhamphus procurvoides, assembly GCA_013396655.1. Classification (NCBI taxonomy): domain Eukaryota; kingdom Metazoa; phylum Chordata; class Aves; order Passeriformes; family Dendrocolaptidae; genus Campylorhamphus; species Campylorhamphus procurvoides. The sequence goes on from WBMV01006158.1 coordinate 62,780, forward strand.
AAGCCAAATGAAGTAATATTTAGCTAGTGTTTTAATTGTAGTACTGTGATTTATCTATGTGTTTTGAAGAAAAAAAAGGCCAGGAAGGAAGAAAGAGTGGTGAGCTTTAAATTTTAATAACAGGATATTGCCAATTTTGACAAATGACACTAACTGCTTATTCAGATAATGTTTGCTTATAAACATATTTGCACATGGTTTTGGTGTTATTTAGGAGATAGGGAATGTTTAAACTATTCATTTTCTTTTTCTCTTCCTTGAAAAGTACAATTCTCCTCCCTCTATATGCTTTTAAAATGCAAGTTGGCAATCATACATTTCAAATAACCCTCCAGTTCATTCAACAAATCCTGCAGCCAGACCTGCATTACCTGTGTTTCCAAATGACCATGAGGACAGTATAATATACATGCATGTATTATAGAATTGATGGCATACAGGAAGGAAATTAACCTCTTGGCCTGGGGAATCAAGTAGTCCTTCACAATGTCAATCCATATGGCTACAATCAATTGAAACAAAGATGCATCCTTCTCATCTGGGCTTCTGAGTGATCATACTGCAAGACTTATAGGGTGGTAGAAACCAGAGCTTCTAGGTTTTTATGTCGGGATTGTTTCTTGATGTATTTTTCCTCCTTACTAAACCTTCATGCATAATTTCTGAGACATATGCACTCTGCTAACATGGGTACTGTTTATCCAGGGTGGGTATAGGACAGCAGGAAAAGGTGTGCAATTCACCTGTAGGCCAGTCTCCCCACACCTGTTAAACACACTCATTTTGCAAAACGTTAAGCAAAACTGTTCAGAGAAATCCCATATCTGTCTCCAACAGCTGGAGATAAAGAACCCTGTTTTCTTTTCTGTCAGGGTTAATAAAACAAGCAACTTATTAAATAACATTTTGGCAAACACAATGGATAATGAATCCTATTCTATAGCTAAAGACTTTTAACAATTAAAAAGATTTATGAGCTGAACACTGCAACGCATAAGTGCTGGAGGAGAAAACCCGCTCCTGTGCGGCCACACATCCAGACTGTGCTTGCTGTGGATGGGTGCCTTGAGAGAAGCCAGGGGAGTCTGGCAGGTAAATGTGCAGGTCAGGCCCACAAGAGCACCAAGACAGACACACCAGGAGCCCAGCCCTTTGATGGGGCTGAAACAGCTGGGTATGTCAGATACCATGGCCCCCCAGCCCATTGTTCCCCATCAGCTACAGTACATGTCCAGCATCTGGTTTGTCAATCATTGGATTCAATGGCTGTTTGCCTGCGAAGCTGTTGACAGGGGGGTAGGGGGGCTTGCCAGACCTTAATTGCCGTACCTCATTAAAAGACTTCTCATTCATATTCAGTAAGGAATCATTCTTGCAGACAGATATGTCTTTGTTAGATGAACTGAAAAACATAATTTTAAAAAAATCCCTACCACTTATGTATTTACATTTGTTTGGTTAAAGAACTCTTCTCATTCTGCTTCAGAGAGAGAGTAAAAAGTGTGAGGAAAAGGAAAAAAGCAAAGGAAAGAAATAAAATGAAAGGAAAATTTATTAGAAAGAGTTTGCATTTGTAACCTGACAGACTTTTTTTGAGGAAGAAATAGATTTCATTACTCAGAGTCAAATTCTGCTTTAATTTCTACTCCATTCACAAAGATATGCTGATATTTTCATGGTGGCTGGGGCCAGGGGCAAATTTGTTTCTCTGAATGAAGGCTGGAGTGGTTAAAATTTGTTATTTTACTTCTAGGAAAGGCTTGGTTGCAAATGTCACTGCTATTTCTCCTTAAAGGAAAAGGTTGGGAAAATTTTGCTTCTAATTTTTTTTTTTTATGTGTGTGCAAGATTTTTAGACTGTTAAAATAAAAATTCGTTCATAAAGCTAGAGTCCCAACCAGCTCAGTTTACTGCAGCCTCCCTGGCACTGTTTTGGCACTGGTAAGGATATCAGTTGTAGTCTTGTTCTCATGGGTGATATTCTTCCACCAAAGAAGCTTGTGTTCACCAGCAAGCCTAGCAACAACTCCCTCCTTCTGTGGACAAAGAGTTCTGAAGACGGAAGGAAGGAAGGAAAGAAGGAAGGAAGGAAGGAAGGAAGGAAGGAAGGAAGGAAGGAAGGAAATACATTTTTAATCTGCTCAAAAAATCCCACTGGACAGCTCTCAGTGATATTTTCAGAATTGTTAGTTTTAGCACGTATTTTCATTAAAACAGGGGGCCAAACCAGGGTGCACCAAAGCAGCGATCCAAACCTCAGCTATGCAATATGAAGATACATTAGGCTTCCAGAGTGACATATTGGTGTTTTCTTGTTTTCTGATTACTAGTGATATAGAAGTTTTGCATCTGAGAGGGCATGCTAAGCCTTTAGCCTGAGATACCTTGGTGCCAAGAAAATTACCCTAATAATATTTGTTGTAAAAAACCCATAAAACTGTATGTAAACTGTTGATTTCTCAAGAAGAATGACACCGTGAAAAGCTTTTTGATTGATAGGAGTGACTCTTTAGTCCTGTTTACATGTGATTAATAAGGGGTTAGAAGGATAAAAATGCCCAAGAAAATAAACAAGATGATATAACCTCTCATGTCCCAGGCTGCTGAACTGCACAAAGCTGAGTTTTTCAGTGCCCAGCAATCAGTGTCTGACACTTTTTTTGCCTTTGAGTCTACACTTTTGGAAATGAAGCAAGACATGAAGAGAGGACTGTGAAGAGACCTTGTGTGGTTAATAGTTTCCTCTTGTTTTTTTTTTTCCCAAAAATGGTTTTAGAAGAAATTAAAAAGGACATTCGCCTAAAGGCAGGCACAAGGCACAGGAAATTTAATCCTGCATGGCTAGTCTGGACAAATTATAAGCATCTGATAACAGGGTCTTTTGTAGGTAATGCAAAGGATTTGGCCACTTGAGCTATCAGCAGAATACAGAAGTTGGGGACATCATAATTATTGCTGGTTTATGACAGGGAGCAGCCAATCAAACCACAGGATTTCCACAATGTATACTGACAGTTAACAACAGCCCAGTTCATTAGAGCCCCTCTGCCAGAAGAGTGCATCAATCCCATAATTGAGAAATAAGTGCATCCCTCCAAGTGAGTAGTCCCTACACTCTGTTAAGCTGAAGCAGTTTCATTTCAGCATAAAAAGGCGTGAAGCCTAGCATCATGCACACTAATAAAAAATACTAACTTTTTATAATGTGATCAATTTTGAGTTCCTATTGGGGTAATAACCTGAAATTTCCCGATATGTCTGCATTTAAAACCTCAATTATAGCTCTATATTCTGCACACTTTTGCCTTGAATACATAACAGATGTTTATACTGAGATAAATGCTTTGTGGACCCAGAACTGTCATCAGATCTCTTATAGTCACATTTTCACCTATGCATATGGCATACACCTGTGACTTGTTGGAATTGTATTCAATTGCAGTGTGGGAAGTTTAAAGATAGCACTGTATTTTTATTCTTTTGAAATATTTTTCATTCACATTACTTTTTAATGCCTTTTTTATGTTTGATATGTAAAAGCAATGCAGAAATACAAGAACTAACAAGGTTCTTTTAAAGCTACACATGCCTCTGTTTGGCATAGGAAAATGCAAATTTAGGTTAGTAATATAATGTATAATAAAACAGAATTTCAATATATTCAAGATTTGAATGTTTTAAGGAAATGTCTTGGGACACTAATAGATATCTCCGCTAAAGGTACACAGAATAATGCTAAGAAAACCAGCCTTGAATACAAAGTAGAAGTGTATCACATACATGTGAGTTTTCGTATTTATCTATCTTTTTAAAGCAAATACACCTTCAAATATAGTGATAGGAAACTGTCAGAATCTATTTTTAATTTCCCATTTACATATGTCTACTGTTCTGTGCAAGGTCTTTGGTGGTGTATTCCCCACACCAAAACCACCTAAGATTAGAACAGCAAGGGATAGGAATTGGACTGCTGTAGCCCACCAGATCTGTCCTCATCAAGATAGAACACAAGATGTTTTTGGGAACAGGATCTTTATCATTGCAGAATTCAGTGTGAAACACAGGGCAACTGCTGGGATGTGTGTTTGCCTGTGAAGAGCATTCTCACACAGAAAAACCTTGCTGCAAGAAGAAACCAGCTAGTCCAAGTGAGATAAAAGGACCATTAGTATTAAACGCAAGGATGGCTTCTCTTTCCTGCACCCTTTTGTTATCAAACACCTATTTTATTGTACATCGGCTGTCTGCTCAGTTTAGTCAACTGACTAAAGAGTCATCAAAAAGAAAATGGAGTATGAGGAGGAAAAAAATAATAAAAAAAGGTGATAAAAATCTTCTAATCCCCAGCAGGCAGCTTTGCTAATTTTTCACATGAGGAGAACATGGAGAACAATCTGTTAGTGAAAAATAGTGAAATCTAGGAGGAATATTGCTAGGAATTTTGAAACTGTGTCCTGTGATTTCTCATTCATGGCCTCACTATTGGCTTAACTAAACACCTAATGAAGCTAATGACACTGCTTCCCATGAAGTTGATGGGTCAGCAACTAGTGCATAAACCAAGCATTTTTAAATCTGTGTACAATTGAAGATAAGAACAATTAGAGTAGTTTCTCTGGTTTGCAATTCCAATAGACAGATCCTTATTTGAATTAATTAAAATCCCAATACTCTATGGTAAAGATCTTACCTAGTTATGATAGAAAAATCTGAATATTAAATTATTTACAGGCCAAATGGAATGGCAAATTCTTTAAAATATGCTACCATGTAGGGTTGGAATACCAAAATTCTTAATCTATGCAATAGAAAACTTGGGAAACTTGAACAATAAGGATTATTCTTTTTCATTATCAAATCCTCAGTTGCATCTTCCTACAGAACAATTATACATGGCATAAAATCAACAGTGAAATCATGGGGAAGAGACATATGCTATAAACTTAATATTAGCCTTAGTAACTCTGCATACATTTTCTGCAACATGATTTTCATTTGTGCACAAGCCAGATATAGTTTTCTCTGAACTGTATGAAATGCATCTTTGGAAATCAAATGTGTTCAAGAGTACTCTAAAAGTTTTCAATGATTATGCTGTGCAGCTTATTTGTCAAAATCAGCTATCAAATTACTTTCTGTGTTCCTAGCATCTTTTGTACACAGAGTTGTGCTAAGGAAAAAAAAACACAACCTAAAATCCCCAAACCTCAACATTTATAAAAACCTCTACATTTATAAAATTCATCTCTTTAAAAAGGAAATATAACAATGATGTGTTAATAGCACCGTTTTATATAAAGTTTTATATGGAAGAGAAAAATTTGCCTATCCCTAGAGGCATAACAAAATTTAATATGCTTAGGTTTTTCCCTATGGGTGCTTATCTCCTTGGTATTGATATTGTTAACCATTACTCATGTTTGACATCTTTTTTTATTTTTATATACAGTCAACTTAACTGTTTTACTTTTTTCTTTTTTTCTTACTATTAGAAACATGGAAATTAAAGAAATTGTTATAAAATCTTTTGTCACTTAGAAGTGTGAAATTTATACCTAACCAGGTGAACAAAGGACTTATGATAGACAGTAACAGATTTCATGCATCCACTTCTACCACAAATGAAGATAAAAATCCATTTTCTGGAATCCAGTTTTAAACTCAGAAGAAATGTGAGGATGGTGGTAAGCAACAGTTTCAGCATTCACTGGAAGCTGCTCTTCAAGCTACTGACACACATACAGTTTTGCAAACAAAATGGTTTTATGAATATATAATCCCAATAATGAGTAGGATCTTATGACATGTTCTAAGAGTTTTGGTATAGTATATTACAAAGGTGAAGAAGTAATGATGGGAAAGTATTTGAAAAGTACTGGGGAGGACTTTGAAATGATAAGCATTTACTATCTCAATAACAAAAGCTGAAAAGAAAACAACCTTCACCATCTATTAACCATGACATTTTGCAGGGGATGTTAAATGAACATCGTGTAGCAACAAATACCAAAAGGAAGTCTTCTGATTCAAGTGACTGGTCATTTTGCTTTGCAAAATCCCCAGTTAATTATTTGCTTAATGGTTAATGGTCTCCATTGGATTGGCAACTCCTGTAACTTGGGAAACATGAATAAACACTGCCTCCAGTCAGGCTCAAGAACTGTTAACTCATGATGAATATATGGATAGGCCCTGATTTTGAACAGAGATTCATTACTTGATTTTCCAGGTGTTCATCAGGTGTATCTACATTTAGATACACAATTCTTTCCTTTGCTTCAAACATCACTATATTCTGCTACTCATCTCTATTTAATTGTTGCCTGCATGAAAAGGAAGCAGCTTCTTGAAGACTTATATAGACTGTAACCACTGCTCCTGTAAATACCTCACTTTTACAGCAAGAAGTGTTCTCCAAGAAATTATGGCAAAGTAGCCTTATTTAAGTTCAGTAACTGCCCTTTTACTATCTTCCTTCCTTAATTTTTCTGAGACCACTGCTATTTGAAAAGCACTATGCTAAATGTAGTAGAGGGTATTGTTACAGAATGAGTGCTGGAAGGGTCATCTAACAAAGCTATGGTAAAAGAGTCTTAAAAGAGTGATTACTGGAGTGAATAATTTCTATTAGCAATCTTGACCCTTTCTTCTGTGTGAGATGCAGAATTGTTTTAATGTTGAATAAGTTCTTTCTCTGAGACACCTAGCGATCATACAGTATATGAATAGATGCAAATATGAAGGTGATTATTTCATTTTTATAATCAAAGGTATTAATGTTATATTATTATCCAATAATTGAACATTTGAAATAAATTGGAATTCAAATTTCATTGCATCTAAAAGGCCAAGAGAATCTGAACTTTTGTTGTAGTTCATTATCATTAAGTGGCTATCCAAGAGGAAAATTAATACTCAGATCAACTTGAAGTTTCAGGAGTCCCAACTAGTCACTCTGGGATTACCTCTTCCTAAATTTCTGAGCACAAGTGTAAATTAGGAGAGGAGTGCCTGGAGAGCCTGTAGAAAGAGCTCTGGGGCTGCTGTTTGGCAACAGGCTCAATATCAGTCAGCAGTGTGTGCCCAGACAGCCCAGAAGGTAAACCATATCCTGGAATGCATCAAACACATCATCACCAGTCACCCAAAGGAGGTGATTATCCTGCTGTGTTTGGTGTTGGTGTGGCCTCACCTTGAGTATTGTGTGTGGTTCTGGGCCGCACAATTTTAAACGTTTGTGAAGGTCCTTGAATGCATCCAGAGGAAGACAACAAAGCTGGTGAAGGGGCTGGCAGGCAAGTCTTGTGAGGAGTAGCTCAGGACACTGAGTTTTTCTTGCCTGGAGAGGAGGCTGAAGGGTGATCTCACTGCTCTCTACGACTTCCTGAGAAGGGCAAGGAGAGAAGGAGTTGATGATCTCTTCTCCCTGGGACTCAGAACCAGGGTGCATGGGAATGGTTCAAAGCTGCATCCATCAGGAGATGTTCAGACTTGACATAAGGAAACATTTCTTTAGCAAACATCCCTTGCAGTCTGGCAGACAAAATCTACAGAGCCACGGAGACTAGCAGAAAGAATACAGGCCAAGAAGTCCCTGTTTCCTGAAGAATAAGAACTTGAAGATTGAGTATCAGTACCAACCACACACAGAGGAAGAAAAATAAAAAGTGTGTGATACCATGGGATATTTTCCAAAGTTGGACACACATCAATGAAGGCACTTTTTGCCTTCCAAAACTTTCTCCACTGTGCTTCTTAAACAGCGATGCATGAAAAGCGCTCTTGTGCCTGCCCTGTGCTTGTATTGCAAACAATGAAAAGTGGCAGCTTCAGATGGACTTCAGATGCAACAAGCCTGGAGTCCTTCCAAGCACAGGCTGTTTTCCACAGGCAAGAGCTCCTGGTGAAATGGAGTCAAGGGAAGAGCAGTACTTGTTCCTTCTCCAATACCTTGCGATGGGCAAGAGAGGGCCAGAAAGACCCAGGGCACTAGTCATGCCTTTGAGGCACCTGATAGGAGTAACAAAAGTTTAGTCTGTCTTGGACATGAAATACCTGACGAAAAAAGAGGGAAAAGAGAATGCAGGTAATGTGACTTCTCAGGATCAAAGTCAGACAGATAAGCTTCTGGTACACTGAGCTGAGAAAAGGCTTGGTAGTGCTTCCCTGTTACTAGACCCTCACAATGGTTGCAAAACCCAGGTCGTGTAGGAAGACTCACGGATAAAAAGGCACCAACATATAGACAGTGGCTTTACAAGGATCTGGGGATCAAGCTTAAAACACATGAGGTAAGATTTAACAACAATGTAACTCCTGTTGAGAGAATGGAAATTTTGCATGATGTATGACTTCAAATGTAGCACTGAACATAAACTTCTCTTGATCCCTTCTTGTTACTTTAGTTACTCAGACAACTTTAAAGATTTGAATCTAAATTCACCAGCTGGGGGTAGTGATAGGCACCTGCTGTGGAGTCAACTTTATAGGAAATTACATACAAGGGTGTGTGATTACAAATCCTCTTCTCATCCAAAAAAAATACTTTGGAAAAATAGCAGCATGCTGGATTCATATCTACCTATGTAAACTAAGTCACTGATTAAGTATCATTTGCCTGTTCATGAAGTGTGGGGTTGTGTTTCAGGATAGATGTTGTGGCAGGATTTGATCACTTTGGAGTGTGCTCAACTTCAGTACAAATTAGGACCACATTTTTATATTTCGCACTTTTAACATTCAAAACTACTCATTTCTGCAAGTATTTGTACTCCATATACTTCAACCTATCAAAAGAAGTAGGCATAACTTAGGACTGGAGAGTAACATCACTTCTAGAAGGTTTCAATAGTCCTTGCTCCTGGTAATCTATAGTTTGAAGTTTACCAGGAAAACAACAAGGCTGCTAGAACACTTCAGGACAACCAGATTTTTTCTTTTTTTCTTTTGTGATGAATGCTGAGGTAGATACATCTTAAATGACAATGACAGGATTTTTGCCCAGAGTTTCTTGAGGGCAAAAGTACAAGCAATCTCATCAGCAGTTTTCCACTACAGGAAAAAAAGTACCAAAAAGAATTAAAATTTCAAGGGCACTTTCCTTAATACATTTTTTTGCAAATGTTTTTCTTCTCTGTTTGGGCACAGAGCTATTTTTAACCTTTCACTTGCTAGATAAAACCAGTAAACTTGCTGTACTACCTTGTTTGCCTGTAAATCAGGAAAGATCTTTGACTACCTTAATACTAATCCTCTGGAGTCTGCTATATGAAAGAAAGTGAAATAAATAAGTTCTTGCACTTGCCTTACCTGAATTTAAAATTCACTGCTACTGTTTTCTGCAGTCCATGATTACTGGAACTCCATTTGCTGAAGGATTCTGTCTGAGAAACCCAAAAGAATTTTATTTGTCTAAGACTATGATGTCTTACTCTGAGGTATGTATAATTAGGGCTTGAATTGATTTATTCAGCTCCAGCCATGGATCTTCTCTGTAAATGTTGTATGATTAAACAACATCCCTCCCACAGCCTTATTAATATCTACTTGTCTTTGTGTTACTTCTGTAATGCAACTTTGAAGCTATCACTGTTTTTTTATACCAGAGGAAAACTACAAGAGCAGGGGAGAGGGTGGAAATGAATGTGTGGTGGTTTAGTTTTCTTGGTTTTGGTTTGGGCCTTCCTTGGTAGCAAGGTCATAACTAAGGAAGTATTCCACACCATTCCTTCACGTCATCTGGGGTATATAAAGACAGGAGGAAGGTTTCCTCTTTCTCTTCTCTCTCTTTTCCTTTCGTGTGCTTGGAGGCCATCAGCTCTCTGTTGGCTTTAGCTCTTATCTCTGTGAGCTGAGGCCTATCAGAGAAGCTGGTGTCCCAGCCGTATGGAGGGGAAGGACCTGCTTTCTCTTAAGGGGAGTGTTGGTGAGAATTGATTGTATTAGTTACTTATTGAGCTTTTCCCTGAGTTTAAGTGTGTATGTGTTTGTTTTGTTTGGTTTTACCCATTTTTGTCCCATTTCCCTTTCCCTTTTCCCCTTTTCCCTTTTTGGGGTTGCTCTGGGATTTGTTCTGTAGATTCATAGTGTTTGATTGTATATAATTGTAATATATGTGAACATATATATATATACTTTTACTACAATTGTCTTCTTTCGGGATATTTTTTTTCTTCTCTCTTGGGGGCAGGGAATCTGTGTGGCTGGTAGTTGGGCTTGGCAGGGAGCCGACCCAAACCTCCACAGGATGTTACAGTAGGTTCATTTTTCCTATAATGAAACAGTGTATCAAATCAAACATGCTTTTGGAGCTACACTGATGTCTTGGAAAGAAAGGAGTATGTGTTATGGTTTTGCCTGGTGGTAGTCAATTTGCTTCTCAGTGGCTGGTATGGGGCTGTGTTTTGGATTTGTCCTGAACACCCGCTTGATAATATAGAGATGTTTTAGTTATTTCTGAGCAGTGCTTACATAGAGCCAAGACCTTTTCTGCTTTCCATACCGCCATGATGGCAAGGAGACTGGGGGTGCATGAGAGGCTGGGAGGAGATGCAGCTGGAACAGCTGACCTCAACTGTCCAAAGGGATATTCCATAACACATAACATCATGCTGAGCATATAAAGTAGGGGGAAGAATAAGAAAGGCAGGGATGTCTGAAGTGATGACGTTTTACTTCCCAAGTAACTGTTATGTGTGATGAGGCCCTGCTCTCCTGGGGTTGGCTGAACACCTGCCTGACCATGGGAAGCAGTGAATTAATTCCTTGTCTTGCTTTGGGTGTATACATGGCTTTTGCTTTCCCTATTAAATTGTCTTTATCTCAACACATGAATTTTCTATCTCTTACCTTTCCAGTTCTCTCCCCAGTCATCCTGTTGGGGGAGCGAGGAAGTGGCTGTGTGGTGTTTGACTGCTGGCTGGGGTTAAACCATGACAGTATCTTAATAATATTTCTTTTTTTTCCTCCCTAGCTAATTATTTAAACAAGTTGGCTATAAAAGTCTGAGTGTCAAACTCAAAACAATCTCCTCTTTGAAGAGTCTCAGGTCAAAACATTGTCAGCACTTTTGTTCAGTGAGTAACTTCTATTTACTGTGAATGATGCAGCAAAAAAATTAAAAAGCTTTTTGCAATCTGATAAATTAATTAATCAACCAGTAATAAAATTAATTATTATTTGATGTTTTTCCAAATATGTAGTCATTCTGACATGATGGAGACACTCCTGTATGTTTCCTCAGACTTCATCCTTTGAGGAGCAGACTGCCATTTTGACTTATGTTGAGTATTATATTTTGTTTTTTTTAAATAGGTTTTTTGTTTGTTTTGTTTAGTTTTATTTTGTTTTTTTAATTCTGCTATGGAGCCACAGGATGCTATAAAGTGTACTGTCAGTGTGAAGAAAGTTATCATACTGCCTGTTTGGAGATATGACAACATTGTCACAAAAGATCACAGGATTTTGAGGGATCTACTTATAAAATATTTATATATTAAAATCTACCTGAAGAGGCCCAGACATGCATTCCATGTCATTCATATATTATTCAGAAATAGTCTATGTAGTACACAGGAGACTATTTTTTTCAATTTTGCCTGGCTTCTTGATAACTTTTTCAGTACTGAGCCGTCTTCTTTATTATGAGAACTGCTTTTGGTGTTATCCCAAAGTCTTGATGCATTTTGTGATTCAGAAAAAACAGATTCACAGAAACCTCCATTTGGCTAAGGGACAGCAACTTTTATTTTTCTTCAATGTTTTTTTGTGCCATAAAGTTGTCTTTAAAATACATTAAAAACATGTCTGTGCTGCTAGGTAATTTTGCATCCTCTTCTGGTCAAGACCTTTCATTTTTAGGCATAAATCTTCCAATATAGGTGAATTCAGCATGAAATTACTTGGCATTTATATTAACTATTCACACTGAAATGTGTGTTGTATATAGGCAAACTCCTCCTTACTAGAGGAATACCTACACACCAAACCATTCAGATCCTGAAGGTCAGCTGTGTTCTGACCTGTTGTGTTCCAATACTTCATAGCTACATCTAAGAAAGAAAAAAGAAGTATGTAGAAATAACTACATTCTCATGAAACTGTCTTCTTCTAGATTTTCCAGCAGACCTACTATCACCAAGATAAAAGACTTCATTTTTTCTACAGTGGGAGGCAAGGTCCTTCCAAACTAGAGAAGCTTCTATGCCGCTTTTTTATCACCACCTATATGTCTCCAGTATGTAGAGAAAAAAAGGAAAGTGCCATTTAAGATAGTGAGAAAAACCCACTCTGTGGTTTTGTTATTTGTGCAAATATTTGAATAAACCAATACTTGTCCTTCTATTTCTCCTTGAGTCCTCCTACACTCATGTTATAAATATTAGAATAGCTGTAACTCTGATGCCACCACGGCATAAGCATGACAGTCTGCAGACATGTACTACCTTGAGCAACAAATTTTGGTTTGAAATAGTGAATAGTTTGACTATTAGCCCTTAAACATTGGCTGCAGCAGGATCTAAAACAGCTGATGCTCAGCTATGGGTTTCATGACACTGCAGTCATTGAACCTCGACTGACTCTTTTTAAATACAGGTGTTTCTTTTCCCCTTTTGAAAGGCCAATGATATTTTACATTGATGCCAGCTGAAAGATCTCTAATTTTTCCTGCATCTCATTATTTGTAAAAATTTCCAAAAGATGCTCAATAAATACAAGTCATATTGAGTGCTAATAGTGGTCATTCACTTTTTTTACTTGAATAACAAATTATTTTGATAATTTATTTCATATATATATATATATATATCTTGTGCATAGCCTAGGTTGACATTTTGAGTCAGCATGCCCTAAATATATCTTAAACTGATTCTAATTTTGACATTTCTAGTTCAATGTTGATTTTTATGTCATGGGGACATGGTTCATGTCCCTCAGCTCTTTTTCTGCTGCATGTGGATGACTTAAAATTAGAAAGCAAACAGAACCTTGCAATCTTCTTATCAAATAGCCTGCCAATAAAAAAAAAAACCCTTCGGAAGTATTTCTGGAAATTGCACCTCTGTTTCTTCGGTGATCAAAGAGGCTTTTGAAGTTGAATTTAACACTAAAAAATCATCATTTGCATGGCCAGTGCACAAGACAGCCTAAGCAGAAAACACGTTCAGAATCCAGGCCAGGTCTGTTAGACAGGTACTTGAAAAAATCCACTGCTCATGGCCACTTTCCTGTTTTCCCCTTTCAAAGGCATAAAATGCAGTAGGCTCTAAAAAGAAATTTTAGCCACCAGTCAGACCTTTATACCCTAGTAAATTGTATCTTCATTGTTTCCTATTCTTTCTCTAGACTGCAGGAGTTATCCCTTAGAACCTGAACTGAATTGCCATCCTATATTCCAGCTAGTCCTACAGCGTAAGGTACTACTCAGCTAGACTAAAGCTCACAGCATCTGGCCTTAATCAGCAGCAGCAAATCTGTTGCTTTTTTTCTTTCTGAAAAATCTTTGCCTTTGATGAATACGAATCTTCTCATGGAAATGTTGAAGCAGGATTCCAGATTTGACAAAATGTGGATACCTAGTTTGAAACCAAACATAGTACAGTACTGGGTTTTGAAATAAGGAGCTTTTTAGATTAAGCTAAGAGAATCTCTAGTCCAGTGACTTATTGTTATGAGACAGAATTTGTTACCAATGTATACTTTTGAAGAGAGAACTTTCTATAATATTTATATTTTTAGATGATTGTATATGTGGAAATCTAGAATAAAATCTGTATGCTCCCTCTAAGGATCTTGATTTTCCTTTTTGTTATCAGAAGAAATATGTGGCCAACATCACCTCAGACTCCTGGATAGCCTGTATTTTAGGTATACTGTAGTTTACTGTTGGATCACTGAGTGTTCTCACAAGAAGTAGACTGACTGGAGCTACAGTGCCGAGAAGTTACAGATGCTTTCCAAAGCCTCCATAAACTTTATACAGCAACTGTTTTTCTGCTATTCTGGATGACAGGGGCAGGAGCTAGAGACTTGCACAGGATCAAAATGCCATCATTTTTGCAACAGTAAATTTAACTGGTTCCAAGCTTGCTGCAGTTCCCTTTTTATTGCAAATACATCAAACTGCCTCTGATATATCTAGCATGTCAAGGCTGAAAAAGGTTCACACATCAGATGCTGACTTTGGGGTGGTGTTCAGAGGCAGGGAGAGAAGTTGATATAAAGTACAAGTAGTCTTTCATATGCACTTAAAACATGCCATTTTTGTGATTTTTTTAATTTTTTTTTTTTTTTTAACAGACAAGGAGGGACAGGATAACTGTGTCAAGAAAGGTAGCGGTATGGCTTCTCTCACACAAGATCCAATGATTTCAAAGGACCTGGATATCAATCCCTCCACATGTATATTTTTCTTTCATTTCTAATAAGTAGACTCTGTTGCCAGTTAAATAAACTTGTAGTTAATGACTAAATTTCTACTACTGTTACTAGCATTTTTGAATCAGGATTTGATTTTTGCAGACAGTTTCTTTTCTGAGATGAAACTATAGCTTCAGGTATGAAGGCAATATTGATATGTGTCCTAGTTACAGGGACTAGGACCAGTTTATCAGTAAGTGGGTATAACCAAAACTGTGTATTCTACACCTTCTATGTAATTTCTGATGAAGTGTTAATAATAGGTCATCTATTATTGAGATCTATTATTGAGGGGAGGTACACCTGACACCTCAGGCTACAAACTCAGTTTTAAAGAACCCTGTGAGACAAGGGAGTGTTTCTGCATTCATGCCACTGACTCAGCCCTGATGACTCCACTTGGGGGAGGCATTAGCACCTTCACATCCAGCCTGAAAGGTCATGTCTGCTAATGGGCCACTAGGGATTGGCATAAGATAAGCAACTGCAATGACTTAGGCAATCAGAGATTCCAAAAATATCCCATGACTTACAGAGTAAAATCACTCACTGTGAAACTCCTTGCCCTGGAGAAGGTACTGGACATTCCCACCTGAACCTCAGCATATATAATCTTTGGGTTTTGGGAGTTCTGGTACCACTTGTCACATCCAGAGAAGGATGAGAACCTCAATAGGACTGCGACTGCACTCTCAACAAGACTGCAATTATTAATTGTACAGAACTGTGGCCATCATCCTCACCAACAGGTTTTCCTTTCCTTCAACTTTGCACTCAGGGGGACCACGTGGTGCTCAGCACAGGGGCTAATGAACACTTTTCTCTTTGTGTCCCAGGGTGCTGGGTTATACATCTGTTTCTGTGGCTTAAAACCAGTTTTTCTCTGTATCATTGTATTTATTGTAATCTTTTACTAAATTGTAACTCTGACTTGAGTGGTGTTCATTTTTACTGCTGGTTTACCTTTAAACCAGCACAACATATTTTTGAGAAGAAATCCAAATTTCTCTGTCAACAGCATGTAGAAAAAAATGTTCTGTAATTTCAAAACATTGCATGTACAAATGACATCTTAATGTAAAGAATTCCTCAGTTTCCTTTGTTTGTCAACCTTTGTTTCTGAACCTTTGGTTCAGAAAGAAATATATAGCAAGAATATTTTAAAATTGCAAAAATATAATTACTTGATTATACAGACCACTCTTTATCCTTTAATTCATGTGCTGAAACACCTGTAGTTTCTGTCTCTTACAGACAAAGTCTATGGTACTGAATTTATCTGATAAATTCACTCTCTCTCTTTGTCACACCTAAATAACAATATGTGCATTCTGGCAGACAATGAAAAGCAAACTGATGGCAAGAAGTTGAATATGAGTCAGCAGTGCTCTGGCAGCCAGGAGAGCCAACCTTGTCCTTGGGCACTTCAGACACAGCATTGCCAGCCAGTCGAGGGAGGGGATTGTCCCGTTCTGCTCTGCACTAGGGTGGCCTCACCTGCAATATTGTGTGCAGTTTTGGGTACTGCAACAGAGGAAAGACATTAAGCTATTAGGAAGCATCCAAAGGAGGGTAATGAAGATGGTGAAGGGCCTTGAGGGGAAGCCACGTGAGGAGTGGTTGAGGACACTTGGTCTGTTCAGTTGGAGAAGAGACTGAGTGGAGACTTCATTGCAGTTACAACTTCCTCATGACATGAAGAGGAGGGGGCAGGCACTGATCTCTTCTCTGTGGTGACCTGTGACAGGACCTGAGGGAATGGCCTGAAGCTGTGCCAGGGAAGTTCAGGTTGGATATTAGAAAAAGTTCTTCCCACAGAGGGTGGTTGGGCACTGAACAGGCTTCCCAGGGTAGTTGTCACAGCACCAGGCCTGACAGAGTTCGAGAAGCTTTTGGGTAATTGTCACGATCTTGTTTTGGGGAAGAAGAGATGGCACACTCCAAGATGGGGTGAGGCAGGAATGGCGTTTATTAAAATGGAGGACAAGTTTATATAGGGTCCAGGGAGAAAGTGCTAGAAGGGAGGTGGAACTTGGGTGTGGTCTAACCTTATAGCGTGAGAATAGGCCGGAGTGTGATCAAACAGGGAGAACTGGGGATGAGATAACCATATACGGGAATGCTGCAATGCAGCAACCCATAACCAATGACAAACTGGGGTACAATCAACCAATCATGAACTGGAGTACAACACAGAACAGGACTACAATATTAAGTAATTATAATGATAACTGTAAACTATATAAATGTAAATTTCAGGAACAATGGGCGGTTGCCATCCTTCATCATGGTCCTATATCAGCTTCTCTCTTTGTCTCTTCTCTCATGGACTGGCTTCATGCCAAGCAGTCAACTGTCCATGCTTCCATTGCTGAAACGAGATCATCCCAACAGGTAATACTTTTGGGCACATGATGTGACTCTTGGGGATGGTACTGTGCAGGGCCAGGAATTGGACTCGACAATTCTTATGGGTACCTTCCAACTCAGCATATTCTGTGATTCTGTTCCTGGCAAATAGTCTTGATAAAATTTGCAGAGACATATGGAAAATTATTCTACATTTTACTGTAAGTATTTTTCTGAGCTTCCTATATAATCTGATTTATATATGTCAAAAAATATTAATAAACCAACCTCACAAACAGCAATAAAAAAATCACCAACCTAAAGCAGCTTTGATATAAAGCCAGTTGAATTTTCCATATTTAGTTTTTAAGGGTGAGTACAAATGGAGTTTTGTTTTCAAGGGAAAATATGCTTGTTCCACTTTCACATATGAATACATATTTTCTTCACACTGGTTCTCTTTTGTCTTGTATATAGGAAGGTATATCTCTGGAATGAAGATTTATCTGATGGCATGGGCAAAGCAGTGAAAAAAATATAGTAATTTTCATGGAAAAACAGTCTATTAGACACAAAAGACATGATTACAACCTTTTCTTTTCCTTCTCTCTTTATTAATCTATTAATTAACTATATTCTTCTCCACAAGGCAATGCCCCTAAAGGGGATGAAATATTTATGAGAGGTTCAGCTTAGAAGATTAGCAGTTGAATCAGTTAATCATATGTCCTGGGTTAAACAGCATTACTATTATATAGATGCTAGATCTCAGTTCAGGGGCACATATGCTGAAGAAAAGGAAAGGACAGCACCCCAGAAAAGAATGAAAGGTGTCATTGTTATAACTTATATGACAGCATGATCTCATTGATTATTCTCAGTATCTTATTGCAGTTTCTGTTTTAATTTCATTTAATAAAAATGGCAGAATATTTTCTGGCCTGACTGTCACTTAAAGGATTTAGTAATAGGTTCAGAGTAATACATAATTACTTCTTCTGTCTATAAATCTGAAGTTCATGAAATCAAATATTTTGGTGTCTTTTCCTTCTCCTCTACTGTCACTTCTCATACATTACCAGCCAGCTGCTTTAAACTTGGGAGGTCTGATTTTCTCTTTTACCTAGGCTCTGTCCACTTGATTAAAGTAATCTGAATGGAACAAAGCAGTAAAGACATTTCTAAGTAGAACAGGGGGGCTAAGGGAGGAAAGCAAACACAATATTATTAGCTTGATATGCAGGATAGATTCCAAGACTTTAAGAATAGAAGAAATCGTAGGCTGATCCTATATGACCTTATACTTCAGAGCAGTAAATTTCACTCTACTGCCCTTATATTAACCCTAGAACTTCCAATTGCCTAAACTCACCATTCTAAAATGACAACAAAAAAAGGGCAATCCTATCTCCAGTGGTACTCCCTTTCAGTGTGTAAACATCTTACGGAATCAGAGTATCATATAGATGGGAAAAGACCTCAAAGATCATTGAGTCCAGCCTTTAGTGGTTGTGCAGCACTACAAAATGCACCACTAAACCATGTCTCTAAGCATCACACCTACGTATTTTTTGGTCACTTCCAAGGATAGTGATTCCACCACTACCCTGGGCAGCCTGTTCTAATGCTTGACCACACTTTCAGGGAAGAAATTTTTTCTAATATTCAGTCTAAACCTGGTGCAACTTGAGGCTGTTTCCACTGTCCTACCTCTTGTCACTTGAGAGAAGAGACCAACCTCCACCTGTCTACAACCTCCTTTCAGGTAGTTGTAGAGAGCAAAAACGTTGCCCCTGAACCTTTTTTTTATTCTGGGCTAAACACCCCCAGCTCCCTCAGATGCTTCTCATCAAACCTGCACTTCAGGCACTTCACCAGCTTCATTGCTCTTCTTTGGGCATACTAATCTTCACAGTTATTACACTTAATTTCATAGCCAAATTTACCTGTGTCATTTTCCAGGCACTGGATAATGTTATATCCCTTTCTGCTAGGTTACAGAGCCCCTCAGTGCATGCCATTCATAAGTTAACATACATAGAAAACTTATAGAGGTAGGACCTTAACAACAGGGACCTAAAAGTTTAAGTAACCAAGCTCCATTTTAGGATGTTTATAGAGGTAACTTCATGCTTGATTTAAGATAGAGTTCCACAAAACATCTAAAATAAAACTTAAACAATAGAAAACCTGCCTAGTTTCAGGTTGCGCAATAAACTTCTAACACAGACCAGAACACGGTTTCCCATATAAGCCCAACATCAAATGAATAGTTATTGCTCTCTTTTGTAAAAAGACACCAAAACTGAGGTGCCACACGCTTTCAGAGTTATTATAAAGTAAAAATTCATAAATACATACTTCGCACTTGCATCATTTTCAAAATAAAAGGACAGGACACACTCTGTGCATTAACTTTGCTTGTGTTTTTTCTTCTACCTCTTAATTTTTGAAACAATACACAAGGAATGCTCTGAGTTGGAGACCTGAAGGCCAGAAGGGTCCTTATATATATATCACACATCATAGGTTTCCAATTAACTCTGTATTAAGTGCAGTAATGTGTATTTTACAATGCATGTTTACAGAGAAGGAACTAGTGTTTATCTGGAGAAATCAAAATATGGAAAATCCACCATTTCCACTGACAGTTCCATCTTTTAATCATTTCATTATTACTAATGCATCCTGTATTTTTAATTCAATGTGTATTTTTATTTAGCTTTCATCCACTATGTTTTTTTTAACAAATTTCATTGTTAGGTATAAATATCCAAGACATTTTGGAAATTATATGAATGCATAAATAGATTACATATAAAAAAATTAGTAAGTTGAATATTTATAACTAATTTGCCTCAGACTGCTCAGTTGCAACAGTCTTCCAGTGGGAAGTGGTTATTTTCTCATTGGCCACAGAATGATATGAATACAAGGAAAATACAATGTTTTTCTAGGATAGCACATTCCCACTTTATGTACAGAAATCTCTCTACTATGTGAGTGGAACACAACAGTTCCTATCTTTACTGAAAAATCAATTTCAGCATAACGACAACAGATTTAGGACCCTGCTTGTGTACATGATGAGTAACAGAGCCACAGAACAACACAACCATGAGGAATTTACTAAAGTCCACCTTTAGTTAGACAATAGAGGAAGGAAAACATTTGAGACTTAAAAGAACTTTAACAGTGAGAACTTGGCAAGAACTCAGATGTAGCATGAGGTCGACGTATTTCTTCATAGTGACTATATTTAAGCATCCAATTAGTCATATATTTTCCAAAGCTACTTCAGTGTATAGCATCAGTATGCTTCAATTCAGGTTTGTGTCTGAAAATCATGCAGTAAGAACTCAAATGCTGTCAAAGCCAGCCCGAACAGAAGTATTTTTCCATACATTATGTTTTCTGTCCTCCTGCAATAACAGTGTCATCAGCTATATTATAATGACCACAAAATACAGTGCAATGATGTCTTTGTTATGTTCTAAGATCTTCTATCACAAGCTTCTAAGAAAAAAAACACCCTAAACTGAACAGGCTGAACAAGCAGAAAACAAAGGTCTACATAGCACTAACTAAGCATCCTCGGTTATCACTAATTTACCTGATAAGTGCTGCTCAACACAACTTCAAAAATCAGGCAACAGCAAAATAAACACTGAAAAGCCATCACTAGACTCTCAACCCTTTGCTCCATTTTCCTGCTAATCTCATACTGCTTTCACTTAATTAAAGTGAATTAAGTTACCCTGGATTTCTGCAATTTTTAAAAAGATCAGTTGCCATGTAAAATCAAAAGGCCTGGAATAACAAAGCAAATTTCAGAACTTTTACCATTGTTGAGTGACAGAATGTTGTCTTGAAATATGAATAACTGTGTACTGTGTGTTGTAATACCATACACGTTTATTCACAAAGGAGTGTCAGTTGATTAAATATGGTCATTCTATGAGGAAAAAAAAAGACTCTTAAGAAAGTAGAAAATTATGCATTTTGTCAGTTCTAGTTCTCTGGTTTTTTTCTTAATATGATCAGACATATAAATGCCAATATAATAGGTTTATATCTTTATGTGCTAGTTTGACAAAAGAGAAAATCAGATGGTAGCTTGGGACCATTTAGGACTATGCTTTAAGTAACTAAAGAAAAGTGCTTTTCTAGAATAATAAGTCCCAAATAGATAACTTTCTCCCCTTAGAAAAAAAATTTAAGATGTCACCATCATCAGTCTTTGATGGCTCTTCTTTGTGACACTGGAAACTGCAGGTGCCTAGATTATTTTCTGAGTAAGATATTTATCAAAACAGTGATTTCTAAAGGTAATGATCACTATATATACTTTCAACTATGTATATATGTATATTGGTCTTCAAAATCAATTGTTTGCTTCTTAATAATTGTCTGCTTTAATGTTTCAAATGGTATTATTTGGGGCTATTTCTGTTATTTTGGGGCTATATTTTGGCTTTTTTTTTTTGCATTGTAAAGACTCTGCTGCAACTTGCAATTATAGAAATAACAAAGTGTATATTCTCCAGAAAAATATGACAAACACATATCTAAATGAATTTAAACAGTCGCCTAGAGAAACAGAAGGAAGTACTATATTTTCCAATAGTTGTATTTCATTGCTTTATGCTTGGAAAGCTTTCCATTTTATTGTTTCCAAAGGAACCAACTAAGAGATCATACAAAGAATAGCAGAGAATTAAGTGTACTGTGATGTACTTAAAGTTTCATGCTAGTCCCAAACCTCCATCTGTTTCTTAACTCTCTTTCCCAAACCAGTCAACACAACTTTCCTTATAGGAGATAAATTCACAGCATTAGCTTCCAAATGCCTTTCACAAACAGCAGATTTGCATAAGACTGCCAATGTTACTATTGACAATGTGCAACAATACTGTAAAAGTTACCAGAAAAGTGCTTCTTAATGCACTTATTTAAAGCCGTTAGCTAAATTTTCTTGTCCTGCACCCAATCCTTATTTCATAAAATGTCACATGTCACATATGTTTGGTGAAATGCATAATTTCTGGAGATTTTGGTCAAAAATATTTAATAAAAATACCAATGTTCCTATTTTAAAAATATGTTTAAAGCCTACAGTGAAATTACATTAAATATCTTTTTTTTTGCTATCGTCTATTACAGACCTTTCATGAGGAAGTAACCAACACAAACCCTGACAGAACATAGCTCCAAAATGGTGATCTGTGGGCTGATCTTTAATAATAATAATAACAGGCTTGCCAGAACAGAAGAGATTGTTTTCTCTAGTATTACTTCCAGCAAATGAACGTTCCTGTGTTGCAGGGGTGGATGAGAATCTTTTTGGGTATTTGACTACTTGTACAGTACTTTCAATGCCATGTCTTACTTTCTGATCCTCAGAGGCAAATGTTTGGGCCCCTTGAAGTGCTGAATTTGACTATCACTTGTTTTGATTACATAGTCAAAAATGTTGTTGTTAGTGAAAACACAATGCAGTCATTCTATCCAGTCTGTTCCAGTAAATTGTCTCAGAGACCTTCACTGGTACAAAATACCATGATGACTATACTCTGCATAAATAAATGGTTCTTTTCATTGGCTTTAAATGTAAGAATGTGTGATGCAAGAGTACAAATGGAGAGCCTCATGAGCTGTGTCGCAGAAGAAATGAATGATAAGAAGTCAGCAAGAATCCGAAGCAATGAGTCCTGTGATTCCTCAACGAAGTTTTCCGTCATATTAAACTGTGTGTGCTTTTATCTCTCCTAGCTCTAGAGCAGACTGTGAACAGAAATATTACTGTCCTGACCAGATTTTATATTTGTAGTTAGGAGACTGGAAATGAACAGAGAAACAGGACACAGTTTGTCTGAGTCTCAGACCTGCTCAATCCTCACTCACTATTACTAAGGAAATGGCACCGAATCATTCCTGCTATGCTGCTCCTCCCAGCAAACCATATAATAAAGAACATCTGATTACCCAAAAGATATTTGGGGTCTAACGGTTATGCAGCAGAGGAGGTCCATCTATCACATAGTGGTTAGAACTGTAAAGTTATTCTGCATAGCCTATTGTCATCAACTTAAAGGGATGTTGCCCACACAAAAGCTAGCACTGAATAAACCTCTGCCTCACCACTCTCTAAAATGTTTGGTGTAGTACATTTAGAGTATACTAGAAAATCATTAATATACTTGATGTGTTGTAGGTGTTTGAGACATATGTTTCTGCTTTGCTGCCTCTCTTGGAATCCAAATTGATAAAGTAACATTTAAGAACTTGCCCTCTTGAAGTCCTCAGCTAGATTGGAAAATTTTGTTGCATTAAACTAGGATGAATAGTTTTACTGTTGGGTTTTCATTTATTTTACCTTCAGATTTTCATGCACAACATGGAGGTTTTTTTCCATTTTGATCAAATTTGTGATTAATTTTTCCCCCAACTAATAAATTGGAGAAATATTCATGGAATCGTTCCTGTTTTTCCTGCTGGTGTGTAGTCCCCTTGAAAAATCACACTAAAGCTGAGACTACAGGAGTATTGCAGAATTTCTTTAACACACAAAATTGGTCTAATAAAATTCAGTGTAACTCCTGGTTACAGTAAATGTCTTCAGGGATACTTTGTTTTAAGAGTTAACATCAGCTATTTATCCCTTTAATAAATGTACTGACCTTTTCCAAATTTCTAAGAAGAAGCAGGCCTGAAGTTTTAAACTATTTTAAGAATAAACAGTTAGGTAACCTCTGCAACAGTGGATCTTCACTTTGAGATGTCACAGCAATGGCTAGGTGCAGGGAGAGAGCACCCAGGAAAAGAGAACTGTTCTGTGAGTTTTACTGCAATCTGAAGTATTTGACTGTATGACCTGAGGCATAAACTGAAATTCTTTTCTCTCTCTCTCTCTCATTCTTTCCTTCTTCCTTTCTATCTGTTCAAATCAGGCTTCTAGAAAACAGGAATTTTGGGCCTCAGTGAAACACAGGTCATGAAGAGAAAAAGTTATCGATTGGTTTAATTTATTTAATTTTATTTCTACAGAGAATCTGGCAAGTTCTCTGCAAGTAAAAAAAAATAGATGGAGCAGTGTTCAGCCTCAATGAGTATGGAGGTTGGGAGGTGAAACACAGTTTACTGTATGGAACTTTTTTTTTTTTTTAATTTGCCTTGATGGAAGTTGACAGCTCAGCCTGTGTTTCAGCTCTGTCCACAGGCAGTGAAATGTGTGAGAAACCAATACTCTGAAAATTCTCATATGCATATGAAAAATCGTGGTATGAAAAGCGGCCAAGGGATTAGGACAAGATAAATTTATACTAAGCTTTACACATTCCATTGACAAATTTGCTGGTTTTGCGTTGTTTCCTCCGACCTCCTGGTTACCGAGGGGATGACATTAAACTGGGAGAAAATGGCTTATTATGTGTGATAAATTCAAACAAAGATAACGCACTTTACCCACCAAGTATATCTAAGAAATTGTGAGGAAATGTCAAGCATTTCAAAAGAAAGCTGCCATAAATTCTGATGCTGGAGACTTTAACGAATTTCTGCCAGAGTAGAAAGGTCTCTTTGTTTGGACTCAGCTGGGACTCAATGTGTAGAATCTTATGAGCTTGGAGGTCACATAAAAGCTGTGGGAGAAAGAAAACTGTGGATGTGACAAAACTCAGGCACTAGAGGGCTAAGAACCAGCAAGAAAAGTTTGCATTGACTCAGTGCAGATGGTACATGGGAATCTGCATTCACACATCAAAAAAAGGTTATAACCAGAAACAACAGCACCCTTCTGCTCACTCTTGCTCATTCCCACTGACCCCAGTCGGTTCACTTGGTCTTTAGTCAAGACTTTATTTGTGCGAATTTTATCTAGTATAAAGTTTTAGGAGAAAGTAAAGACCTGGGGAAAAGGGCGGGGAGATCCAGACCCTGCAAAGCCTCCTGTCCTGCTGATGTTACATAATTGATGAATTGATGAACAAATGATCACACGTTGTGTCTCTGATTCAGGTCAGGAGGTGGCAGGAGGAGGAAGTGCTGTCAAATGTTTGAAAGAAAAAGGAGGTGGAGGAGTAGCAATGAGACCCCCTGCCACTGTGGAAAATTAGCTATTTCACAGCGATGTTTACACTATATAGTGCTGTTCACATGCTGACCCCTTGGGTACAGGCATGATGGAAAGGGCAAAAATGACTAAAAATGATAACCTAATGCAGTGAAGAGCAAGTGGAACAAATTCAAAGTTGCTCTCTTCCTGCTTTCATATGCACAGCACTATTGGGTGTCATGGAGGAGAGCTGGTGGTAAACTCCCCACCCACAAAAACACCTCAGCAATGGTCTTTGAATATGGCTTTCGAGCAGGTTTTGGTAACATTTCATTCAAGCAGAAGAGCAGCATGGCAAGACATGCTTTATTTGAAATGTTTACAGACTGTGTAGCTAAAAAATCAATAAGTAACTGACAATTCATTATGGAGAGAGGTTGTTTTAAATTTACAACTTTGTTTTAAACCTCAAATATCCTCCTTATTTATTTATTTCAAGGAGAAAAAAGAAAGACAAGAAAGGGGAAAATGATTCTAGCAAAAACAAGAACATACTTCTGCCCCCTGGATATCCCTCAGTCAGTTCTGAAGATGCAATCTGTGCCTGCAAGAACAAGCCACCTCTATTTGAAGCTGACATAATTTTTCCCAGTGTTTTTGACAATGAGTATTCATTACATCCTGATAAGGGATTCTACATACTGCGTATAACAGCAGATTCCAGCTTCTCACAGGATTTAGCCTTATCAACAAAGTAATAGTAAACAGAAAAATGCAAATTGCAATTGAGGCATTGTCATCCATAAGATCTTTTGGGAGGGTCACTTCACTCAAGCCCATGGGTCCCCCTGCCCAGAGAGCTGCAGCTGTTCTTTCCTATCCACAATGTGTCAATACAATCAGGCAAAAGCTTGTCTTGGACATCCACCACCTGTCAAAAGAGAGGATCAATGGGATAGCCTGTGACACCTGTGCATCTTACCCTACTCTGAATCCTGAGGTACAAATCCTCTCTAAAAATTTAACTAACTTGAGTATTGTCCTGGAAAATTTTTTAAGTCTTTTTCATGACAATTGTTGTTATATACCATTGTAAGGGTATTCAAACACAACTAGGTATGGAAATTATGCATGACCACGTTTTATTACAAATAGGTGTATATTCCAGTATTCATGCCTAAATCTTTGAGTCTGTCCTGAAATGATCATGTGAAGAAGAATAAGAAATGATGGACCTGAATCATCCTGTCTCTTGCAAAACAAAGGCAGTCAGTGAGGCCTGCTCCAGATGACAAGCATTGATGACAATGGGAGTCTTAGCCCAAGGCTGAAGTGTTTTGATAATCTCGTCTATAATGAATGACTGGCAAGTTGCCAGAATTCAAAAAAATTTGTTCATAATTTTTATTTTCCTCTTTTTCACCTAGCATTTTGATTAATAAACTTACTGTATTCAAAGCATTAATATAATAATGAACAACCATCTTAATATTTACTTGGACATGAGGTTAAATATAACCCTTTTCTTACCTGGGGAAAATGCATTAGCTTTTACAGACATGGCACGTTTTATGTGTGATTGTTTAGCAAAACACAATTTGAATGCTGGGATAGAAAACTTCAGTACCTACACTTGAACTGACCAATCTTCCAGCTTCACTTGACAGGAACAGAGTCTTGTTCATTTACTAGTTTATTACACTGGCAAACAAATCTCTTCATCCCCCGCTAAAGACTTTATATAAAAGATCACATTCTGTTTGCCAACCTCTCTTCAGGCATTTAAATATTATTTTTAATTCTTCCATAAAATCCTTCCTCAACAACTGCAAGAGACGAAACGTGTAATTTCTCAATGCAGCAATTCTTAGAGTCTTGTCCTGAAATAAACGCAAAAGCTGATTTTTATCAGTGTGTTTAGCAAGATGTGATCACAATGTTTTCCACAAGTCATAAACTTTGACTTTCCTTGAGCAAATCTCTTGCACCTATGGAACAGATATCATTGAGAACATTTTTTCATCAGTCTTTACATAGACATACATATGCTTATAGGGAAGATCACTAGCAATTTCCTGTCCAAAGCCTGCAACTTTTTTCCCTAAAATGAACATTTTTTAATTTACTTTATTTTTGGTTATTAATTAGTAATAAAGTAATGTCAGAGTTCAAAAAGAAAAGTTTTGGTCTCCATTTAACTCCATAATTTCAGCAGTAAAAGTACTGCAGCTTGAAGTTATTGTAGGCCTAGATGACGAGGTGGATGTACTGCTATCTCGTCCTTTCTAAATATATGCAAGAGCAAAAGTCAGCAGTTTATCCCTCCTGATACTGATTTCTGTGCCTTGGGATGGTATTGATAGGAGAAAGAAAGACAACTTTTGTGTGTGGTTAAGAGCTGTCAGAGCCAAAACAGAAGGGGAATCATTAGAGAGGATGGAGCTAGAATGGCAGTGAGAAGAAAATGAGGACAAAATACTCCTGCAATTTGCCAGTAAGCAAGATAAGAGGCTTATTTGCCTCTGCAATCCTTTGGTTTATATATACTATTAGAGAAACATTTTTTACATTTAATTTTTTTACATTACTGTGACAACTCTGCAAGGGAACAACATTGTGCTCTGAGTGACTGCACCAAAAACTAAAATCATAACTCTATTTGTACCTCCCTTGTCCTTCCACTTCCCAATAGCCTTCCATTAAAAAAGAAAAGTGAGCAGATCAGGGAAGATGCTGTTTGCTTCACCTTTGCCCTGCTCTCAGTCATAGTCTTCACTTCCCCCTTGTGAGCAAGTCATTACAACAACCTCCCTGACAATTCCCCTAAGTTGGGCTGGCTCCCTGGTCTACATTTTCTTTTCCAGCCTGGTGCTTGTTTAGGTCTAGCTGCTGGGCAACTGAAGGCAAAGGAGAGGCAAGCTCTGTCTGCATTTCTGCTGCCCAGACCTACTCTCAGCCACAGGAACCAAAACAGTCTTTAAGGCTCTAGTTTACTACTTTTCTTCATCTGTTCAAGAAAAAAGCTCCAGATTGAGAAAACACCTAACTATGGAGAAAGAGTTTTGATATAGGAAGCACCAAATATTACCTAGTAATCAGCAATGCTAGCAGGCCTACCTACAATAGTTTAGGTTTAATCAGAATTACACAAAGGTCGTTATTTTTTCCTAATTAAAAAAAAACAAGTTGTTTTCCATTTCAACTTGTTCTAATTTAAATATCATTGTCAAGTCACACTTGGATAGTAAAATATTCACACAAGTAGAAGGGAATGGATATTCTAATTATAAAATGGCAGTATGTCTCCAAAAGGAGACCTGACTTCTAAAAAAACATCACTTGCCATAAACTTTGGGCATAGTGGAATATCCACTTGACCATCATTAGTGCATTGGAGGCAGTGTTGCACTTCAAAAATGAATTAAAATAAAGCCTCAGCTTATTGACCTATCTGATCCTGTATTGTAAAAATTTCCTGAATGCAAGAAGAAAATATAGAAACAAACTGTGTAGTGCTTGTATCGGAAGCAGGTAGGGTCATTACATTTATTCTCATCTTTCATAAAAGGAAATGAGGAAGACTAGGGATGATAGTCTCATGTTTACGTAGTTACGTTTTATATAACAAAGGCCCTGATGTTGCAGAACACCAAGTCGTTGCTTTTGTTAAATAATTAAGGCTGTCTAGGAATCTGTTTCAGAAGGCAGGTGCAAAATTAAAAAGTTCCAGGCAGGAAATAGGAGATCTCTGTACTCTTGAAAGCAAGTAGATACCAAGTAAAGATTAGGTAGCAGTACTTACTAAATTTTTTAATGCCGTCCAACCAAAGCTGAAGCAATGAAACAAGGGAATTACACAAGAGCTACACAGAACAAGAGATGGCAGTGGTCACGCCCTGCCAATACTGTTCTAGGGATCCAGTGAAGTTCCTGTAAAGGTGGAATAAATTAGAAAAACTAAATCTTCATCTGCATAGCTACACTTTCATGTTAAATCAATTTTTTTGATGTGCCGCTCCTCCTTATCCCACTGTGGCATGCTTTTTGCCAACAGAATGGGATCAACATTTATTAGAGAAAAATATTATGAAAGCACATTTCAAAGTCTCCCGGGTCAGCTGTCACGGAAGCTTCATTTTAACTTTTTTTCAACTCTTTTTGCCTTTGTGAAGTGTAATAAAAAAGTTGAATCAAAAGCATGTAAATGAAATTCAAAGAATTTTGTTCTGGTTGTTTTACAGTGATGCATCAAATAAAAACATATGACATTAATATACCATCACCTCCTGAGAGTATTCAGAAACATTAGAGACACTCTCCAGCTACTCCTTGGTATCTCTGGAGTAGAACTGCAGCTTCATACAGAAATAGGTGTTCTCCTGGAAAATTACAGCTCTTTTGGGGCATGTTCTGTAGTGAGATATTTGGTTTCACTTATTGCAGATTCAGTTTCAGTCCTTCTCTTGACTATAATGTGCATTGCACTTGGACAAATTTGAATATCTGTGATTTCCTCCATTGTGATTTCATGATCACTTAAATACATTGTGCCACCACAAAAGAGAATGGCCTTGAACTACTACTTTCATGTTGCTGCAATGTCCTTTCTGCTATGTCAATTGGGAATTATGAAAAAGAGGATACTGATTGGAGACATACTCATCTTCAAATATTATACAACCTGCCACAATGAGGAATATAATAAACTGTTCTCCAATTTTCACTGGAAATAAGACCACTTGTGTCCATAAACTGCAGGTAGGAAGATTTAAACTAAGCATTAGGAAAGCCTTTCAGTGGTAAGATAGTGAAGCAGTGTGGTGGACTGCCTAGGAAGCTAGTCTTTTTTTCTGTCACTGCATTGTTTTTAAAAGCAAGTGGGACAAATACTGTCAGGAATGGTTTACGTATTATTGATTCTGCTTTGAGGATGTGAGACAGGGCAGGTGACCTCCTGAGGCCTTTTTCAGCCCCTTTTTTTTGTGATCCCGTGTGTGTTGAATAGGAAATAGGGATTATATTCTAGTATAAATCCAAACAGTAGCAAATCCACCATGATCTGTACTTCAAAGTACGTGTGAATGCTGTTTACTACTCCTTAAAATAAAGGGAGATGGTAGAATGATGTATAACTTCCAACTCCCTGCTTTCCCAATAAAATCAGTTGAAGAACTATGGCTTTCTTAGACAGCAAAACATGACTGATATTTGCTTCAACTCAAAACATGGAAGTAACTTCACTTTGGCCACGGACAACTAGCCATAATATAGAATTAGAATTAAAACCATAGTCAGCATTTTTCTCTTCCTAGCGAAATGAGAAAAAAAACCCTAAACAGATTAATTCTGCCTTGACAATACTTTAGGATTTCTCTATAGGTAAAATTCAAATCAGAATGCTTGGTGCCTGACTATTCTGTCACTACAAAAGGAAATAGCCTGAACTCTTTTTATGAACTTTCAATCACAATGTGCAAAATACTGTGCTGAACTTGTTGCTAATATATATATATATATATCACAATTGCAGATTAATCCTAAAGCTGGTAAAATGTTCTTTTCAATCATAACTACCAAAATTATGTTTAGAGTAAATGTTACACTCAGTTTCATAAATCAAGGTCTCTGTTTTAAGGCAGATGTACAGATGTCATATTTACATAATTTATTAAGAAGGATGTGTAAAACCTGAGATCTTCTTGCATGTCCAGCCAGTAAGACCTATACCAAAAAAACCCTCATTCAACCTTAATGTCACATATTCAGTAGCAAGAACAGATTTACAAAATAATCCAGTTGTACCATTAAGGTATATAAATCCTGTAGTTCAAATTAAAGTTCTGATTAGCGAATTCCATTTAAATGTTCATCTATCCATATATTAAACTTTTCCTGTAACATTTGAATTTAGTAATCATGTTCACAAAGAAAACACAATTTATTTGCTACTGTCTGATTAGCAAGTTCAATGATGAGTTTCTACACCATAATCAGTCAGAGTCTATAATGATTATTGACAGATACTTAAATGAATCATGGTATATTTTCTCAAAATTAGTTTGCATATCAATACAAAACACAGTTTTGCAGGTAATGGTCCTTGAACTCACAGTGAAAGGGATTTTGGAAAAAAACAAAAATCAAACTCTCCCTGGAGCAAGTACCATTAATTTGAATAAAATTGTACTAGAATATAGCATATCACTTTTCATACACTGTCTCATTTAACATCATCTGGAAGTGAACAAGTTTTCTTCTTAATGTTCCACGTCGTCTCGGTGATGAATCTTTTCTTAGAATACAGGCTTTCATAGAAGTTGTTGCTAAGTATTCAAATTCCAAAGTATAGGCGACAAAGAACAGAATGCAATGCAGTCTGTGACTGAATTGAAATCTGGCCTTTGAACCTTTCTTGCATTTCTCTCTAAAATTGTTTTAAAATTTCGTCAAACTTGTATATGTCATTATTAAAATATTTAGAAAAAATAAACAGTAGTGTGCAGCTACAGTATTATTCCAAAATTCCATATTAAAGTTAAAAAGAAATTATATGTATTCTGCCAACTATCATTTAAAACTTTGATTCTTTTCTGTGAATCTCAACTGATTTGACCAGGCATCACAGTGATTACTGGATCAACATGCAGTTCTCTCTGAATGATATGATTATGATGGCAGGTTTGGAAAAGGAAAACAAAATTCTGTATAGTTCATTTAAAACCTATACTAGGTATACTAGTAAGAAGGAACTGAGGAAGTTTCTTGAAAAAAATTCTTTTCTGAACAAAAAAACCCTAAAACATTATCATACTGATTCCTAAAGCAGTTTGAATATCTCTGAAGATCCAAACACCACTGTTTATAGTCATTCCCTAAAACAGACCTCAACTGAAGCAATTTCTGAACAGTTATAAAACCAACTGGCATGCCACAAGTTGTATATTTTGCATTACACTATTAGATTGCTGATAGTCATGCTCCTTTGTGAAGTTTTAGTTCAATCGACTCCAGGTGTTCCAGCTTGGTTGCTCCAAGTCACCGAACTGCCATTGTTACCTTGCAAGTTCATTATCTCCAGTACCACTAAGAAATGAATCTCCAAAGCCAGACTTCTTAAAGGGCACGTCATCTTTTCAGCAATGGCCTGTGCTCCTTTCCATGTTAACCTCTTCTCACCTGTGTTCAGTCTTGAACATGCCATGACACTTCACATGTGATTTTTGTAGAGTTTCTCTTTGTTTCTTGTTGTCCTCCGTAATGGAGTATAGCTATGTTGGGCATCAATACCAAAAGCAACAGAACTGATGTGAAGAGAGAAACTGGTTAAAAGTTGAAGTCCGAGAGTCCTCATTAACATGAAAGTAACAAAGGCCCATTTACTAACTGGAAGAGTCAGAGGTTGCAAGTGTGTGTTCCATTCTGCTGTCAGGCACCATATGGGGAGATTTTTTTCAAAATAACAGTCTACTTGTCAATATTTGATGTTCTTCCTATACAACATTGATCTTCAGTGACTATAACAGAATTATTTCTCATGTTTGTTTTTTTCCCTAACAGGACTATAAAGTTCCATTTATTCTGTAAAATGACTGCTTGATTCTTAATTATTTGGTATCAGGACTTTCAAAAAAGAAAAGAAAGATCAAT
This sequence comes from Campylorhamphus procurvoides, assembly GCA_013396655.1. NCBI lineage: Eukaryota > Metazoa > Chordata > Aves > Passeriformes > Dendrocolaptidae > Campylorhamphus > Campylorhamphus procurvoides. The sequence continues at coordinate 95,247 of WBMV01006158.1, forward strand.
AAAAGAAAGATCTAGGAAATAAAACTTGTTTTGAAATATGAAGAACATTATTCTGTCTTTTGACTACTATTGTATGCCAAAGAAAAAATCATAGGCATTTTTTTGTTAAGCATAAATAGAAAGATACAGTAAATTAAAGCATTGGTTTTAAAATGGGAAATTTTGTTGATGTTAGATTGCTAACAAAAAAAGAGATGTGGCCCATGGCTGTTGTAATTTTCTTTGTGCAACTCTGAGTATTTTTGGCGACACTTCTTTTGCCTTCTGGCTAAGCTAGCAGCCATTTGTCACTTCCAGCTTCCACTTGTTGTATTTATTTTAGTAAAACAATATCAATTTTAAAATGTCATAAGAAATTATCATATTTTCTTCTGTTTATGTTTTGTGAATAACTAATTCAACAGTCAAGACCCTGTGTACCTAGTTTCAGCCTGGGAGGAATTTTTATCAGATCTATAAGCTCTCAGAATAAGGGGGTTTAGTGGAAATGCTACCTTAAATTAATTATATCAGTGCTAGCAGGCACCATTATATTGTAATAGTTTATGAAAATTCCTAAATAGCAGTAGATTACATCAATTGTAATATGACTTTTTGTGTTATGTTCTAAAAATACTCATAATTTTTAATCTGTTCAATGTGACTTACATAAGAATCAGCAGAGGACACCAGGAGGCAACTTGTGAGAAATCATTAGCAGTCACCACAGACTGATTTGGGTTCAACAGTGCTTTCTGAATTGCCACTGCATTTAGCCATGTTTTTTAACTTTTTAAATTTTTCTTTCTCCTCTCTCACCTACCCCTGCCAACCAATATGCCAGAAAACAATTCTGTATCTCTAAAGTCCACCTATCCACAAAGGTAACACAGCTGGCTGACAACTACAAAACGGCAAAAAGTTTTCACAAAAAAACCCAACCACTTTTGATACCACAGGAACAAATGTTAAGACTAGACTCAGCTTTGCAGCATAGAGTTGGAAACTTTTAGTTGTAAGGGACCTTTGGAAATCTCTATTCCAACTTCATTTCAAAGCAGATTTCATTAGATCAGGTTGCAAGGGACATTGTTCAGACAAGTTGTGAGTATCACCAAGGATTGAGATTCTATCTCTCTTGGACACCTGTGCCAGCTTCTGATCATCCTCACAGTGAAGAACTTTTTCTGATCTCTAATCAGAATTTCCCTTGGCCTGCAGGGTGCACTTTTGCTAATACAGACCATTATGTAGAAGGCCTTCTATCCAGCAATTACTCACAGCTGACTCACATTCAACAGGTCCACCAGGACCTCCAGATTCTTTACTCCTACAGTCTGAAAAGCAGCCCTACCCTGTAGCTTAGTCGTCACCTTCATCAACTAGGTATGGCCCACAAATTTAGCTCACAGAATTACAGAATCACAGAATCACGAATGGGTCAGGTTGGAAGGGACTGCAGTGGGTCACCTGGTCCAATCTCCCTGCTCAAGGAGGGTCATCCTATATCATATTACACAGGATTGTGTCCAGGTGTTTCTTGAAAAGTGAGGGAGATTTCACAATGTCTTCGGGCATTCTGCTCCAGTGTAAGGTCACTTGCACAGTAAAGAAGTTCTTCCTCATGTTCAAGTGGAGCTTCCTGTGCATTAGTTTCCTCCTGTTGCCTCTTTTTCTATTACTTGGCCCCACCAAGAAGAACCTGGCTCCATCCACTCGGCAGCTGCCTTCAGATGCAGTGACTGGTCTCCAACTAGACCCTGTGCTACTGATTACAACTCTTGGGCATCTGCCGTTCAGCCAGTTTTCAATCCACTTCACTGTCCACTCATTCAGTCTACAATTCCTGAATTTGCCTATGAGGACCATAGAAAGCACAGACTATATGTATATTTCATGAAGAGATGAATTTTAGATTAGAAGTAACAGTTTCGCACCACTGGCTGCAGCACTAATTTGCCTAAGCACAACTAGATTCTGCCCCATGTACCCACTTGCCCAGGGTTCCTCTTCTTTCTGTCTATAACCAAGTGTGATTAGGTCCATTTTTTAATGCTCAAAAAGACCATTTTAACAACATTCAATATGTGGAATAACATTCATATTGTGCTCAAGGTTATCCTTCTTTGGACAAGCTCACTGCTTACACTAGTAAGATAATCCCAATACCTGTAAAAATGCTAAGACCATATTCAGAGTGATGCCCTTTTCCTTCACAAAGCATATTTTCTTCCTGTGCCACTGCAGCTGACTACTGCAAAACAGGACTAGGACGTGCCTGGATTTATAGCCCAATTAGATATGGAAAAAACCTAAGTAAGCCCTAACATCTCAGCTTTTTCTTGAGTTTACAAAGCTGAAGGAAGGCAAAGAGAGAAATTTCTACAGCTCTTGTTTTTACCTAGACATACATAAAGATATTAGCATAATCAACACTGTAACTAGAAAAAATACTTTTACTTTCTTTGACTGACTTAAAATAATAATAGTTAAAGGTTCTAGTTTGTTAAGGCCAGCACCACAAATCTGAGAAGAACCCCCACAAACATAAAAAAAAATAACACATTTTAAAATTTGAATACTCACAATAAATATTCTTATCTCTCTAAAATCTTCTACAAGTCTGCTACTCTAAATTTTAATAAGTTGGTGAAAATATATTTTTATAACTTTTTTCATTATTTTGAAAAGATGGAGAGAACAGGCTTCAGCATTTGCTGAAAACATGAACAGTTGTATTACATCTTAGTGTGAAGGTTCTTCAGGCTACACTTCTCAAAAAAACTCTGAAATTTGAGTGTTTTTTACCCTTTCAATGCATTAGAGCAAAAAAACAGTTTAAAGCACCATGCCATTATTTTAGAGCTAAACAGTTAAATGTTTTATACAGGAACATCAAAACCATATACGCTTCAAAACCCCAACATTTTTTAAATGGCTTTCAAATAAAACAATTTATTTATGCAATTAACAACTACATGCAAATTCTAATAATTAGCTGATAATAGTTATCCACAAAGTACTTTATGGAATTGCCTTCTGAAATGCATTCATTCTGCAGGGAACCACTGAAAATTAGACTATAAAATTACTACAAAATGTCCTGCATTAACAAGAATTTTCTGTATTTTGTTTCTCCTACAGATTTATGGACTTGAATATTTGTAAACATTTGTTTTTAGGGTAAGACATCAGGTTCTACCACCTCACATTTATAAAAAGAAATAAATACTGCAGCAGCTTTTTCTGAAAGATTATATTTGTACTAACATTATTCAGAAAAATAAGTGAGAGTATATTCATATTGCTGTTTTGCAAAACGTACACTTCAAAAAATAGCTGTTAATTTGTTCTCAAATTATAATAAGTTTTGGGCATTTTAATGACCTTATGGCTCTTCAGCTTTTTGAGTTTGCACTTTTGAGCTTTTTCTGACAAAATAAAAAGGCATCTGAAAACAGCATTCAGGTGAAAGTTCAATCTTTCCTTGCTCATTTATGATGAAGCCAAGAAAGCAAGCTGAGAGTAGACTTAGATCAGTCGGTTGGGTGCCCTCAATTCAGTAAGGTTTACACAGCTCCATTTAAAATAAAGGCTCCCCTTTACTAAGTCCAGGAACAAAAGACCACTACAATCTCTCTCTGCTTTTGCACATAGGTTAAAGAAGAATTAGTCTACTACTCTGACTTCCATTGACACAAATACACTTTGGAAAAAATGGAAAGATCTTTTTTGCAATTTTCTTTGAGTTATGGCTAATGGCATGAATGACTGCTAGAAAGGGCCAGAGGGCTTTTTCCTGACCTTAATAAGCCCGTATCATTAAAACACAGAAACATTTTGAAATTTATATTGAAGTATTTATCTATATCTGGATAAAAATAATTTGTATTCTGTGCTCTTAAATATATTTGTCTCTGATCTATCTGGACTTCTGGAATTTACTTCTAAGCAGGGCTCTGCCTGTTGTACAATTTGGCCTACTGTAGACCAGCCAACATGTTTTCTTGGGTTTAAAAGACATGCTAATCCAGTAACATTGCAGACTTTGAAGGACATACTTTATTTATTTATATTACTACAATAGAAATTATTCTGTAACTACTCATGCTGCTGTGTGCCTCCCAGCTCAGGAAGGTGGTGAAATACCATCCAGCCCTAGAAGGAACAGCTCAGATAAAGCCAACAAAAGCAGGTCAGTAATGTAAAACTGAGAGTTAAGCTTTACTTTGAAGACAACAGGGACTAGTGATGAGCTGGTGTAGCTACTAAGACCAATTCATGAACTGGTTCCAATTAATGTGAACTTTCTCTGCCTTAGAAGACATAGTTTCTGATCATATGATAAAGTCTCTCAGAATAGTTGATGTAGAAACTAATAATGATTATGAACTGGGACTTCAGGGCAAAAAGATGGGTCAAGGAGAAGCATATACATTTAATCAGAAAGGCAAAAAAATGGGAAAATAAAATATTTGAAAAAGTCATAATGGAAGAAATTTAAATTTAAGAATGAGGTGACAAATGTAGAGATAAAAAGGTAAATAGTATTTTATTTAGTAAAATTATATACCTGTACATCAATTCATCTTTTAGAGTATTTGTTTTGGAGCAATCTTTGTGCATTGGCAATATTCCTGTTTTTTCTGACAATGGTAACTAATGTGGCTTTAAGCAAGCGGAATGATGGAGTTCCTCCATTATTCTGGGAGTTACCATAATTTCCTCTCACTTGAACCATATAAACATGCTTTGCATGATAACCTTCACATTGTTCCAACAATTGCTCTGTTTTCCTGGTTGATGTCACATCTGGGAAAGTAACAATGTGCCTGTGAGATCTTGGGACTCCCAGACTGTGCAAATTCCTTCTGAAAGTATTTCTGAATAACTCCTTCACTTTCTAAATGTCCTTAATTTTCTAAAAACAAAGGCCATTTATAATACAAAAAGGTAGTACCTGACTTCTCTTTAGTCTTACTTAGGCCAATAACTGACAAACTGAAAAATTACTGGAACCAGAAACCTGTTTGTATGACATACATTATATTTTGTTCCCAGTCAATACACCAATCCTTTCATCTATTACTACTAACCAAATGGGATGAACTAAATGTAGTAAGTGTAAGTAAGTGTAATAAATTCTCCTTGTGCCGGTAATTCTGAAATACTTCTAACTACAAATTCTCCCAATTATCTGTCCTAGATGGTGGATTTCCCACTGGTTACTTAAGAGACCTAATTTAATATCCTTGCTCATATAACACACCAGAAAATGGTTAGCTCCAAGAAAGTGAGTTTCAGCACATAACCAAGGTGCCAGTAGCTGCTCTTTTGTAACATGTATTTTTCTTACTATGTAAGCAAAAAGTTTAAGATTATTATTTAGGCATCTGAGTAGTTGTCCACATGAGGAAATATAAACATTCGTGGATCATCAATGCAGCCATATTTCTGTCATTGTTCTAAGTTTCAGCAGAAGCTGAGACACCAATATTTTACATTCTCATATAGTCCAGCCAGGGCAGATGCAAATCACCTAATTCTGTACATCTGAACTTTATCTTCAAAACTTCCTGTGGAGCCCAAGAGGGAGAGTTGAAGCATTTTATATTTGGTCCATTCAGAGTTCACAAGACCCCTCAGGATCAATATCATATCTAAAGCTAGTTGACTATGAAATCCCCCAAATAAGGAAGGCACTTAAGGCTTTTTTAAAAAAAAAAAAAGACATTGTAATCTTTTATCGCAGCCACAAATCTATGGTATATTTTCTCTGTGACCTAAATTGTGGATACAATTACTTGATAAGGTAGAAACAAGCAGAAAAAAAAATTGGTGACACTTTCAAGCTCTTACCTTTTTATTTGCAGACATATGTATGCATATGTATGTTAACATACGGTACTCTCACAAGAAAACAGGAAAGGTTAGAGATGAAGCATGATCCAGATTTATTTGGCTACCACTTATCTCTATAGAGCTGTCCCTTTTCTTTCGTTAAGAAATATTCAGAGAACATCTCATTTTGCCCAGAGTGATGAAATAAGACTTAGGCTTTCTTACTGGCCACTTTTAAAAGCATTTTAGTTAGTAATTCTTCTTGTTTCTAGCCTCAGATTTATGTATAAACCCACTTTGTTTTTACTGGTTCTCCTTGAAAAAATAACTAGGTGACTGACCCAATATAAATATCTTGAGAAGCCAGATACACTGTCCTTTTTGGCAGATCTAGTAAATGAATGATTGACAATTTTACTCATATACATAATGGTTTTTTCTTCTAAAGTAAGTTTTTTAAATACTTTTCCTCCCATATTCATGTTGACATGCTTCGAGCAAAAACTAAGCACGTGTCCCTCTTCCCATTCTGAATATCCTTCATCAGATAAATTTGCTGATCACAGCAAAAAATATTTTTCCTGAAATAAAAATGTTTTCACTGCACAGTGGCATTTCAACCATTTCAAGTTATGCTTGGCCTTATGCCAGACAAAGAAGTCAAACAAGTAGCAGATGCTGCATATCTCTATACTCTGTACCAGAATTCAAGACATAGTATAAAACATTCATTTCTAATGAGTTCAACAACAACATCTTTAATCAAACTGTGTAAAGCAGCTAGTAAAACAACTGCTAGTGAAAGAGCATATGTGGGTGAAAAAAATTCTCACTAAATACATGGATCTGCATTCTTTGTCTTCCCCTTAATACAGTCTTGCATTGAACCTCAATACTATTTAACTGGAATGTTACACAATATGATAGAAAGATGTCTTGTCTGCTTCTGGATTAGTAAACCTATTGTATAATTATTAAAAAGGGTAGAGATTTTCTCTTGGCCCAATCAAATACTTATTTCCATTTGTTAAAATCTTCTTTCTGGTTCCCAAACTAGTTATCCTTTCACCACAATGCAATGGTGGACAATGCAAAACACTTCATTTGTCATGCAACTTTACTATTGATAACTACTTTTTGATTCACCTCCTGTGAATTAAGCTGCTCTGATTCCAGTTACTACAGTTCTTTGCTCCTATATCACCTGAATTCAAAGATAAGGAAGACAGCAATACTGTTTCTTTCAAAACTCATATGTGTTTGAAAACCAAATTCTGTGCTCAAATAGCCAGTAAGGCAGAATGCTTCAAATTAACATTGTTGCTCACAATCAGTAAATTGCAGGAGTAAATGCTGGGGCCAATACTATTAAAATCTCCATTAATGACCTGAATGATGGGTCTAAGTGCAGCCTCAGTACTGGTAATACAAAACTAGAAAGACTAGCTTCTTGGCCAGAGGGTTGTGCTGCTATTCAGAGTGACTTTGACCTGTTAGAAAAATGGGCCAACATGAATCTCATGAAGTTCAACAAAAAGAAAATTAAAAGTCTTGTCTCTGGGGAGGAATAATGCCGTACACTAATATACGATGGCGTCAACAAACTGGAAATCAGCTTTTCAGAGAAGGATCTAAGTACCTTGGTGGACAGGCTTACTATGAGTCAGCAATATGCCCTTGCAGCAAAAAGGGCCAAAGGTCTCCTGGGATGCATTAGAAAGAGTGTTAAAGGACACCATCCTTCCCCTGCGTTTAGCACTAGTGTGAAACATTTGGAGCATGAAGTCCAGTTCTGGGCTCCCTGACACAAGAGAGACATGGACAAGTGAAGGACCATTAAGATGATTAAGGGTTCAGAGCACCTATTACATGACGAGTGTGAGAGAGCTACGAGTGTTTAGACTAGAGAAGGTTCTGAGGGGATCTTATCAATGTCTGTAAATATGTCATGAGGAAATGGGGAGTGAAGGAGATAGAGGCAGCCTCTTTTCAGTGCTGCCCACTAAAAGGGCCAGAGACTATGGGCAAAAATTGAAATATATGAAATTCCACTTAAACATATGAAAAAGAAGTTGTTGCGAGAGTGGCCAAACGCTGGATCAAGCTACCCAGAAACGCTTTGTTATATACCACATCTGATTGGATGAGATCCTGACTAACCAGCTTTTGACTCTGCTTTGAACTGAAGAGCTGGACTACTATCTCTAGAGGTCCTTTCCCTTCACACCTCAACTATTCCATGATAAATTATGGGGAGTTAGATATGGTCTTAACCCTACCTTACTCCTTTGTCATAGCAGACATGCTTGTGCACTTTTCTCTTATTTTCAATTACATGCTTGTAAAGCAAAATATATACAGGTATTCCCCCAAAGAACAGTAAGCAGTGGAAATGATTCAAAAAGTTTATATCAGAGGCTAGAGCACTGAAAACTGATAGATCCTAACGGCACTGTAAGGGCAGCACTGGGCCTCAGAGCAAAGACAAAAAGGTGAGGCTTTTATTTGTTCCTCTGATTTGATTACCGCTTCCCCTGCCTTGGGTCCCCCATTGGCTGCCAAGGTCTTGCAGCACATCTGTGTTATGTCTCTTGTCCTTGGGGAGTAACCTTCTGTGAAATGCATGCAGAGAAACATCACAAAACTGTGTCCAGGAAAGATGCCATGTTCCAGGCAGGAAAGCTTCCTTAGCAAAAACTAACTGCCTCATCAGTAGCAATATCTTCTGGAAAAGAGTTGTTTACCCCTACAATGCTTTTCAAGTTGTCTTCAGCTGCAGATGTCTTGGTAGGACTGTATGAAATTTTTTCATTAGGCTTGCTTCTGTTTAGAATTTTCTTCTGGTTTCTCTTTGCTTCCTTCCACTTTCCTTTACCTGCCTTTGAAATTCTAGTATGCAATCCTTTTCATAATATTCCTGATTGTTTCTTTTTGCTGTTTTAAATGCTTACATCTAAATTGTACTTTTCATTTACGCCTGTTTGAAACTGATGCCACGGACCTTTGGTAAACTCACTGCTTATTAGAAATATCATACTTTATTAATTTTGCTTTTTTATCTCCTCTGTAACTTTTCTACCTTCCCTGCCTTAGTCTAATAGATCACTGTTTTCCTTCTGTTTATTTTTTCAATACATGCTACTTCCATTCCCTCAAGTGTATGACTGCAGTCTAAGGAAAATAATTCATGAAACATCAGCTACTCAAGAAATAATTTTTTTAAGTCTGTAGTTGAAGGACTAGGAATGAACACCCAGAAGATGTAACTTGCAGTTGTCCAAACCTCTCTGAGAAGGGCCAGAATTTCCTACTGCTTAAGTAATTACATTTATTCCTACTATATTTCTCAAGACAGGGAACTGATAGACCATAGTCAAGATATGAAATCACCAATGTCAGTCTCAACTAGCTTTCATACTACTGTGTAGAGGAAGACTACTGGGGAGAGGAAGTTTCCTAGCTACCATGAAGTATTAGAAGACTTGACAGAATTTCTTTTTAAAGTAACTCCTAAAAAAGTATGTTTATATTATTTCTAGTAATAGAAATAATAAACATAATTTTTCCTCATCTTTAGAACCGTTTACAAAAAGCTGACATTTTCAACAATTAAAAAAATCACTTAAATCTATATTCAAGATAAAAAGACTGAAAGTACAAACTGCTCAAAGTGGGATGAGGAACTTGTCAGGCTGGATCAAACACTTATAGCAATGTATCTTCTTCCTATTTTTTCAGATATATTGTTCTAGGTTACATGGTTATTTTGGCCTGATGTACAGAGGAGACCACCATTGGATAGTTAAGACCTAGTGGGAATGCTCATGAAGCCAGTGTGGCTCATGCAAGACTACTTTTGAATTAGTTCTCATTTATTGACAAAAAAAAGATTATAGAAAATATTGAAGACTTAGCCCATTCTGGTGCCTTCAGATACAGTCAATTTTTTGTAAACTAATCTAAAGGTGAGGAAGAAATAATGTTTATTATTTCTATTACTAGAAATAAATATTTCTATTAGTACCTAAATCATGAATCATAATCTATTAGCATATTTTTAAATATGCACAGAGATAAGCACTTTGAATCAAAGATAGAAACCTGACCCTTACTCTTCCTGGACTGTTTATTACTGTCTCTGTTGGATCTAAAGAAAGAGTGCAATTACTTGCTCATTTTGCTCATCTTTGAAGTTAGAAAAATTTGTTAGAAAGCTTTGCCCTTTATCTTCTGCCACAGCTGCTTTTGTTTATGCCTGGTAATGTCACCGTGTGCTTAAGTGTCTAATATTTTTTGGCCTGACAGAAATGTAGAAGGAGAAATGCAATGTGATATGCTACTGTTACTTTAACAACTGCACTTAACATGATGTGTCTTTCAGAAATGGATACTCACCCATATATAAGGACAAAGGAAGATCTCTGACTTTCCCCTTCACAAAAACATTTGGAGTTCAAGAGGAAACCCTTCACAGAAAATGCATCATTTCACAAAACACATAAAAAATTGGGTACAACCCACAATACCTTTATAAGAAACCACAATGGCCTGTGTAAGAACTAGATACTTAAGGCTCTAGTCATTATTCTAATGGCACACTATAATAAACATCATAGAAATGGAGTTCAGATAGGGTCATTTGGATCGCTGGCATTATATTCACAGGACTTCAAAATGAGATTCAAGAATACATAGATGAATTATCAATATGGTCACTAAGAGCTCATCTATATAACATAATCCAGCCTCTACCCCAGTTACCTATGCTGAATACGAAAATTGGAAAAAGTGTAATTCAGTCTGGTTGACTGTCAGATTCAATAAGATCAGGTTGCATTCAGCAAAATTAAAAATTCCTCACTGCATTCCTCACTGATTTTCAGGGCATTGAACACTATACCTGAAAAAGAACTGTGTTTGTGCATATGTTACCCAGAGGACTCCACTCAGCTGAGACGACTTGGAATGAAACTGGAAGATCTGAGAGACACAACTTGCAGAAACAGATGATGGAGCATGTAGCATTCCTACATGTCATTCATATTCCATGTCCTTTCATCATCCTGTCCAAGCTTCTCCTTTCCAACTGGATAGGAAATGCTTTCAGGAAAGCAGAAAGTAGAAGGCAATGCTGCTTTCCAACATTACGGAATTAGCCTCTTTGAAATAGGAAAAGTGGTTAACTAAGAATAGAATGTGGGAAAACTGCAAAAATTTAATCTGCCATAAACCTATTTAGCAGTTTTAAGTCACACATTTCCAGATATTTTTTTAAAGAATCAGGGCTAAGAAGTGACAAACAAATCAGTCACTAAGGGGAGACCTCATTGCAGTTACAGCTTCCTGAGGGGAAGAGGTGTAGACACTAATCTCTTCTCTGTGGTGACCAGTGACAGGACGTGAGGGAAAAGCCTGAAGTTGTGTCAGGGGAACTTTAGACTGGACATCATAAAAAGGTTCCTCACCCAGAGTGTGGCTGGGCACTGAACAGGCTCCCCAGGGAAATGGTCACAGCACCAAGCCTCACAGAGTTCAAGAGGGATTTGGATGATACTCTCAGGGACATGATGGTGTCTCTTGGGGATGGTCCTGTGCAGGGCTAGGTGTTGGACTTGATTACCCTTGTGGTCCCTTCCAACTGAGCATATTCTGTTATTCTGTGATTTAATGAAAAATTATCTCTCACTAGTAACTTGTTCTTTCTACCCTAATCAGTTACCTATGGAAATTTATTTTAGTGCATACTGGATGTTTAATTTCTCTCACTTGAAAGAACAGATAGTTCATCTGCAATTGTTACTGTGCACATCTTTAAAAGGATCATACTTTCAATGGTATTAATATACTATGAAATAATATATCTTCAATACTTAAGGAGCCACATTAGGAGTTATGCTCCTAAATACATTTGTAGAACATACCCCGGTTTATTGAAATAAACAAGCAAACAAAAAAGTATTGATAAAACAATAGCAATAGTGATGACAAGGGTAACAACAACTACAATAATAATAATATAGTTAATATCAAAGAAAAGTGTAAACATTACTGTCACCTGAAGAAACAAAGTTGCATTAGAAAATAGTTGTTCCATTAGATTTTTTAAAAATTTATTTAATAAAAGCTGCCAGAAGAGAAAATTTAAATAATAAAGGAAAATATCAGTCTTAGTGGTACATCTATTAATCGCCTACTAAATACTTTTTAAATTAAATGGTCATTTAATTAGTCAGCTTGCAAAATAGAAATCATTGCTGGTGTAGCTTGCTACTTTGTGTTACCTGTTGGTAAAAAATTAAGGGATCACTATCAAAGTGACATTTAAGCCTATTATTTATTCATGAGTTGTAAATGTTCAGCTTGGATGACAAAATATATCAAGCATCTGGAAAGAATGCCTGGGTTTTCCTGGAGGAAGAGTGATGACTTCTGAAACTATCTTTTTTGATCTTCATAATGCAATATCAAGTGCTCTATTTTAGACTGCATTTCTGCTTTTGAAAAGTGTCATCTTCTTCTTTCTTGCTCTTCTTTTTTCTGCACTTTTTTTCATTTGGTTTTCCTGTGTAAATTTACCTGCCACAATATAAAACTTAAAATGGATTTTAAAAAAATGTTTCTGTAATATTAAGTCTTCTAGTACACACAAAATCTTGGTATTAAATAGAAGGATAGACACTAAAATCTATCAGTTATATGTGCTTGCTCTCATGAAAGAAATGAAATTGTATAGTTATGCACACCTCAGAAAAGCAAATCTGTCCTTTCACAAGCCTAGAAGAGTGTATCAGATAGAACTAAAATGGTTTTATGTTACCATATTTTCCTGTATATAACCTGCTACTCAGGTAACCGACACCTCTTTCTGAAAATAAATTCTCATACAACCCACATCCTCAGATAACCTACAATTGCCTCCTCCTTTCCCTTCCAAGGCATCTATGCATCTTGCAAATTCCCCTGGATGTTTCCTCTTGTGGTGGAAGAAAAAAGGGAGAGTAACAGATGCAAAGAATATGACAGGTTTTAAAACAAAACAAAATGAAAAAAGAGGTTTAGGCAGGACTGGGAAAGAAGGAACTCTGAAAACAGTTTTTCATATTACTAGCACTTAAGGACAACCATAATTCTGAAATTTATTTAGTTATTTATTTTGTTATTTTCTACATGTTATCTGGGTTCTAGCACTTGAAAACACAGAACTTGTTTTCCATCTACAGTGCATTAAACTTCAGTCATACTTTTAAACTTGAAGGTGAAACTCACCATCTAAGTACACTCTCATATTTCATAGGCAAAATCAAACAAAAAATCTGCTTTAAATAGTCAACAAAAATATTAAAACTGGTAGAAGACATCACCACCTTCTGATGGTGGTGGAGCTCACAGGTAAAAAATAGACATCCATTAGCAATGATTTCTTCATGGTATAGAGCACATGCAAGGTCCAGTTTTATGAAGGACATAAAACTGAAGGATGAGGAGTTTTCTTACCAAGCAAAATTGCTTACAATTGCAAAATAGGAATGTGTAGAAAACAGAAAAGGACAAGTGGAAAGAGGGAAAGAAGAGAAAGAGAGAGAGAGAGCACAAGAGAGAGAGAAAGAAAAAGAGAAAGCATCAAAAACTAAGATATCCAGTGATGTTCTTCCCCATAACCTTTTTCCTATGCCTATGTATCTCCATTATATTTTCATGTCATCACTAGGCTGCAAGAAAACTGGGGCAGAGTCAAGTAAGCTTTCAGTTTATACTATGATTGTAAATAAGACATAAATAATAAGACATAAACAAAAAAACCCCTCATAAACATCATAAAGCATAAGAAAAATAGCATATCTTAAGTCACTCCAAACCCAAGCGAAGGTGTTCACTATGTGGTTGAAGCTCACCATTGTTTATATACTACCTGTCTTATGCCTGGCTTACTATACAGTCTTGCTGGTAAGCAAATGGTTTCTGTGTGAGCCATAAAACTTACCTTCCAGACACTAAATTAAATGGTGCACTCTTCTATACCAGATCAGATAAAATCTAACTCCAATAAAAGTAATGAGCTGACTTTTGTAGGAGAACAGTTTGGCCTCTTCCTTTCTTTCCTTACCAATTCAAAATAGAAGGTGGCATGGCTCTCCTGATGCAGATGGTTTCTGACTTGTTGCCAGCCTACTCATTTAATTTCAGGTACAGCAGAAATGCTTGCCTCAAACTTGAAACCAATGTGTCAATAATCTCAAATATCTTAATTGATTCCAGAGTTGGATCTCTAACATCTACAACATATATAATGGTGTGAAGTAATGTAAGTGGTTCAAACGATACCAAGGTTAATGCAATGATTTCAGTTACGTTCAACAATGACCACAGTTGCTTGTAGGTCACTCAAGACCTCTCATATATGCTCAGTTTACAGCTACATTGTCACAATGTTGTCCATTCTGACTCCCAAGACTTCAGTCTGAATTCCCACATTTTTCACATTTTCATAACCAGTAAAGCTTCCAGATGCCAAACGAGGTCTCTTGTTCCAGCTGCGCAAATCCATCAGCCATATTTGGGCAAATTCAATTGGCTTTAATGGCAGCATAATGTAAACAGTTCTATTTACAATGAACAAGAAAACAAACAAACAAAAAACAGAAAACCCACCAAGCCAAATGTCTCCTGGGCACATTGGTTGTGTGTAGGTTAAATGTTTTTTCTTACTGATGTCAGAAGAGACTACTAAATACATGTGGAAGATAAATATTTCATTTTGATATCATATATGTCATTAACTTGCTATAGAAAATAATGAAATGAAATGAAACTACATTGGGTTTACAGTATAGTAGTGAATTTCATTCTCAATATGAATATCCAGCTTATTACATTATGTAGTATTTCCTGAGTATATCTGTTCAAGAATCTTCAGCCAAGGATGATACATCTATACACTTCATAGTACAAGAGAGTTTATTTCAAAGCTAATTATAACCCATGCATTATCCACTTAGTAACAAACAATACAGTTTTAATTATTACTTTCTAGTGTTGCATTCATAGTGATGGAAAACGTTGCTTTTTCTATAACAATGGAAAGGTTTGGCCTGTGTGTGTGGGAAATTTCCATTATTCCACTGTAATTCAGTGAAAAACATTATTGCCTTTGCACTCACTATTTGAATTTTATTATTCAAGGGTGTGCCCGTGTGGATATGAGAATGACAGAAGACTGATTTCACTGTACTGTCTTGGGAATACACTTACAAAAACTGTAAGTGTTTTTTGCCTTGCGGTATCAATAGCCCTGAATTAGGCATCTAAAAATTAAACCCAGTTTCTTCCCAAGAAGGAGGAATTAATGACAGAATTTAATAACTTTTGGGTTCCCTATCCAGGATGAGTACTCTAAATTGTGACACAAAATAGAGTGTATGTGTGGAGAATACATAGGAAAGGGAAGGATAAATACAGTAACAGATTTCTGCAATGGCTAGTAACTTGACTATGAAAAGCTTTAATGCTGAAAAAATTGGTCAGTTGCTGGCCAAGGAGCCATGAAACACTACATTTGGAATTTGCATGAGACAAAATCACAGTGGAATTCATAATAGTCAGAGTAATGATGAAGGAACCATCAGAGACAACTAGTAAATTTTGGGAACAGGCATGTGACTTAACACGCTGTCACTCTAGCCAGTACCTCCCTCCTTTTGAGTTTCCTAGTTACTGTTCTTTTCCATCTAGGCAGATAAAAGTAGGTCCTGATTGTATCACTGTGTTCCGCACTGGTGCAGCCTCACTTTGAATATCATGTGCAGTTTTGGGCACCACAATACAAAAAAGACACTAAGCTATTAGCATCCAAAGGAGGGCAACGAGGATGGTGAAGGGTCTGAAGGGGAAGATGTATGAGGAGTGGCTGAGGTCACTTGGTCTGTTCAGCCTGAAGAAGAGGAGACTGACTGGCGACCTCATTGTGGTCTTAAACATCCTCACAGGTGAAAGCAGATGGTCTGGTACTGATCTCTTTACTTTTGTGACTAGAGACAGGATCTGAGGAAAAAGCATGAAGCTGAGTCAGAGGAGTTCTAGGTTGGACATCAGGAAAAAGTTTTTCACCCAGAGGATGGTTGAGCACTGAAATAGGCTCCCCAGGGAAGTGGTTAGAGCACCAAGCCCATCATTCTTGGGGTGTCCTGTGCAGGGCCAGGAGTTGGACACAGTGATCCTGTCGGGTTCCTTCCAACTCAGCATATTCTATGATTTCTTTCCAAAACTGAGTAGCAATAATTTATTTCTTTTAAACTAATTCTGTTGCAGATTATGGGATAGAAAATTGTCATTGTTGCTGGGATGGACTTGATAAAAAGCAGGTGAAAATCCCAAATTTATAAGAGCAAAACCTTTTATTATATATATATATATCTATTTCACCCAGATACTTTTAAATATTTCCTAAGGGTACGTGCATGAACATTATTGGACCTCATTACAGAAACAATCATCTATTGGCCACAGTTACAATACTACTGTCTCTACGCAAACTACTGTCTCTATACCAACTCATCCAAGTTTGTTATCTGCTGCTGCTCCTGAGTTCTCTCAGTCTCAGCAAGCTGTTTATCTTTACGGGTACAGAGCAGACTGGTCAAGGTCAAATTCTTCTTGCTCTGTAAAGAAATCCACTGACCTGTTTCCCACAGAAAATGGAACAAATGTCTGCTGTGGCACAAGGCAAAATAACATGGGCCCACAGCATTCCACACTCCTCTGTCATCTTATTTTTTTATTGAAGATATCCTTAAAAGATTAAGGTAAAAATTTTGTACAAATCTAGCCTAAATCTCATAGCCCTGAATTTTACATGTGTTATTCCTTTCTATTCTTGTGTGCAGAGGTTTTCTGTATACACAGAGAGTGCTGACAGTTTTCCCTCTGCTCTTTTTCTTGAGATGAAACAATGCAAAAGATTTCCATCTTTTGTCAAAGAACAAATTTCCTGAAAATAGAGACAATCTTGTTGCAAACTAGCTTGTCTAGTCTGACTTTGTCTAGTCAGTGCACATCTTCTGTGCATTACTCAAAACTACATACAATTATCTACCAAAGCTGTTTTTTTCCAGTTCTGAAAAGAGTGAAGTGACTACTCCACATCATGTTCCTTAGAAACCAATATTATATTTGTTTTTCTGCAACTATATGACACTGATGAGTTAGATTTGGTTTCTTATCTTTATCTGATGCCTCAGACTCTTTTCCAGAGCTACTAATTAACCCGATCTCCTCTGTTCTGTCATTTCTTCTGCAGATTGATCCTAAAATGCATTATTTCTCTTGTACCCCTTTTGAACTGCATCATGGGGGTTTTTTCTGTCACCCAACTGGAAAAACAGTTTTGAATTTTAAGACCATTCTCTAACATACTTAAAAATGTCTAGGGGATTGATTTCAATTTCATAATCAACAAGTACTTTCCATAGCAGTAGTCATTATAGATGCACTGGTATTTACATCAAATACAGCAATACAGGTGATGCTATATGCAGATGAAATAAATATCACAAGTCTATCACAAGGAGAGCAAGTCCTCTTCCTCTTGTCTTTTGAAGGAGCTGTGACAAGCTGGTAATTCTTTTGTTTCTGGTGGTGATTTGTGTGGAGTTCAATGTGATCTTTAGGTGATACCAATGGAAGCTGGGATTAGAGTCTAAGCTGCTGCCAGAGTGAAACAATTATAAACAGACCTCTATTCAGACCTTTCATGACCTGGCTTTGAAAATCTAGGTATCTGTTTTCCCTTCTCACTCCTGACCAGAGAATACTTTTATGTATCTCAGATAGTGGTATTTCTTAAAATAAGCAACGAATACATATCACAGAATAGACTGAGTTGGAAGGGACCAACAAGGATCGAGTCCAGCTCTTAAGTGAATGGCCTCTGTGGGGATCAACCCACAACCTTGGCATTATTAGCACCATGCTCTGATTAACTGAGATAATATTTCTCCTTGTACTTTGATGTCTCTGTCTGCAGTTATAGTATTTACTATAGATGTCAGTTTCATTGAGGGAGGAAAAAAAAACCCCAAGGGTATCTAGTTTAATTATGAGCAGTTAATTTGACCAGATATGCTCCACACTATTAATTATGTTATCATTGTGTGCAAATCCATGTTATTAAACATTCATTACTTCTAACAATTTACAGTGTGCTAGGCTTCATATTTCAATATAACTCAGTTGAGAAATAAGAAACTGTTTAAGCTACAAACACAATTTTTATAAATACATATAATTATTAGAATTCATTAATAAAATAAGAGCCTTTGAACTATACGAAAATAAATATTAGCTGTCTCATGAAAGTAACATATGATATGGACATATTGATGATTTTGTAAGGTTGTGTACTCAGATGGAATTCCTTCAATTTTTAAATAAGGGGATCAAAAATAAATAAGGGGATTAAATAAGGGGATCCTGACTCTACCAAAGTCAATGGAGCTGACTCTGTGTACCTGAATGTGGCAGGATTTGACTCTATTTGATGAAGAAACTTACGTAAATACAGATTCTACAGAGCTAGTCCAATATTATCATGATAAATACTTCACTTGCACCTTTTTTAGACAGAAGAAATTAACAGTCTTAAACAGTAATGCAAGTATTCATATGCCCAGTATACCACACAAAAAAACATTGGTTTGAACAAGGTGGTGTCTGAGGGTCTGCCACAGCTGTAAGTTTCCCTCTTCTGAGAAGTTCTTAAAACAAATATGAAAAAAGAAGCAGGATTTTACTGTGACTGATAATGTATTTCTCTGGATGCACAGCTAAACATAGCAATTGGAGTTAATAGGTAACTCATACTCATCCCCTCTAGTGCTAATTATCAATAGAGGAAAGAAAATAACTAATTTAGTCTAGTGTATTCATCTTACTAACCATTACTAGTAGAACAAAGATGCCTAATTCAAAGAATTTTATGAAATGGCTAATGCCACACTCACCTCCATGTTTTCTAAATACAATGATAAAGAAATATAGCACACATGATTATGAACAGTATGTAAATAGCAAATATGAACATTATGTAAATCATAATATTGGAATCATAGATGTTGATTACTTGAGCCGACACCATAGCAGTAGCAGTGCCTTGGATGCTATAGCAACAAAATGTTGCAAGCAAATAACTGAATCAGTTGCAATAGGCTAGATTTTAAGGTGAGACCTGGATATGAGATATTTATTAAGATAAGTCCCCAAGTACCATCTGAGATTTTTGTTTTGCCCACAGGAACAAAAGGCAAGCAATCCAAGCCTTGTTCTATGACCTCTGCATATATGGTACACAGTAATTACACCCTTACCTAAATATTAACTTAGCAGCTACAAATATCCCAGCAATTCTGCAATTGTTTTAAAGGAGCAAATCCTCAATAAATTTGGTGCTTTAAATCACATGCTAATTCAGTTACTTCACTTCTAAAAATGGATAAATGCTTCATAGCTCAAAGAAGCTACTAAGGCTAAATGTCAAACGGAAATAAAAGTGTTCTGTGACTGTTATTAATTTATTCAGACTAACCAGTTATTGTGCTTTTCCCTCAGCTGAATTTTTCATTGGGAATATTTTGATGGAGTTATATGAAATCACAAAGGCTTAGCTGCCCCACCTCAACAATCTCAAATACTCTAATAAAATCCTTTCAAGCTTTAGATTCACAGGGAAAGATCGTTTGAAAGAGCTGAAAAGGAAAATGGGAGGGGGGGGGGATCAATTATCACCATACCAAATGTTAGGAACAGGTGAAAAAACCCCTCTTCATTTTATCTGGCATGACACTTTTTGAAGTACATCTTATTTTATAAATAGTCTACCTAATTCTGTTCAGCTTCAATTCAGTTTTGTGCATGTTTTCTTTCCCCATGAGAAATGTAGAGTCTAGGATGGAAAACAGTCCTTGAGTTATCACACGCAGTCATTTGCCTTGGCTATCAACTCTCTTACATAAAAAATTCACAAAGCTTCCTCTCAAAATCAGTTTGATTTCTTTATCTCACTGCCCTAGGTAAAAATAGTATTACTTATCTTATGGTTAGAATCTCCTGTCTTATTTCTGGACCATATTAAATTATAGACATTCTACATCCAAGACCTTTTTTTGTGAAATGGTTGTAATTTTGCTTAAATAACCCTTTTCCTTTTTTTGGTGTTGACTGACACAAAATATTTATAGATGACTGTATCTAGTCAACCTCCTTATTTCTAGGTAGAATATCTTTTAGTTTACAAAGATTGTGCTTCTCATGACAATGATAGTCATAACTTACCCACACTTTTAGTTTCAATTCTCTGTCCTGAGCATGAATAATCACAGTTTTAAGCATTATTCCAGATGAGGTTGCATCCCAGCTTTGTCACATGATGTTAACATTGCTTCAACTCAAATGGATAAACCTCCACATGTGTTTTAAAACCATACTCGCATTTTTTGTAACCACATTAGGTTATATCAAGAGCACACCGAAAATGAAGTTTAATTCTGTGTTGCTGAAAATCACCTCATTTTGAATATTCAGTTCCTGCCCTCCCAGCTTTTACTGGATAATCTTAAGACTGACAGTGTCTCAAAGCATTTTCTTCTTTGCATTCAGCCCCCAAGATCAATCATTGCTGCTATCAGCGAATCACTTCTTTACATAGTTGTCCATTTAGGACAACTTCTGGTAGGCCTTCCTATAATCAGAAACTTAGCTATTTTACACATCTTGTATTTCCCATCTTCTCCAGCTATACTGCTATTTTCCCGCATAGTTCTGCTTGCTTATTTTTTATTTTTTTTTTTGCTTTTTTAGCAAAAAGGTTTGGGAAAATCTGTTTCTCATGAATAAATATTTTCCCTTATTCAGTTCTAATTTCCTCTTTACATCCATAGTTTAATTCTCTGTTCCTTAAAATTTCTTAAACTCGTACACTTTTTGACAGTAAGAATCTCAGATTTTTACAAATTCATTGCAAAGCTCTTCTCCATGCAAAGGATAACATAAAAAAGAACCTAGAAGAATATCTTTCTCCTTTAAACCTTTCTTTATTATTTCCTGGGAAACATAATCGATGTTATCTATTCCATAAATTCTTCTTTTTTTTGCAAGATAGGCTATGATATTTTTTATATGCAACACTAACACAAATATTTCTATATTTTCTGAGAAGGTGTACCCTTGTATCTTTCTGTACTAGCTGTGACTGCTAATTCATTATGTTTACTTGTATTGTAACATTTCAGGTTCTGAACAATTGTTCTCATTTCTATGTAGTAGTTCCCTTTTTTCCCCTCTCTTTGTTTCTTTCTTCTTTTTTTTTCACAATGCCCTGCAAACATCAGTTTCATCTAATGAAATATGAAATACTGCATTGCCAAAACAACAATTACAAAAAGATATAATTTGGAAGTAAATTAAGATCAACAGGTGTCACTTCTTACTGCAGCCTTCTTCTGAGATGGAAAACAATGAGTTCCTGCAATCAGCATCAGATGACTGTTTTTGGCAGATTTAGTAACTTCTCTGTCATACCAAGCTTCCCCCTCTGACTTAGAATTTTTCGACATTTTCTTTTTGTCCTCCTAGAAATTCCTGGCAGAAGCAAACCCTAGGCCTGTTGCTGTGAGTTAGTGATGATCCATGACTCTGAAAGATTTACCATGACAGTTTGTTGATAAAAATATGTCAAAGCATGGCTGTATTGTCCATAAAATATGACAAGAAATGATAGCAAAAGGAATTCTATTCACTTTGTAAGGAAAAAATATTTTAACATGCTAGTTACAATATTTGAGTGATAAGATACCTTGATTGGAGAGAATATTTTATTTTAAATTTAAAAGCCATTATTATTATTACTGTTATTCTTGCTGTTGTTATTTTTCTCTATCTTGATATTGCTAATTGTTACAGAAACTATGAGCTAGTTCAGAATATTATACAAAAATTTTGTCTGCTATTCTTATCAGTTTTAGTTTTAACTGTATAATAATGTTTGGAGAAAACCACCTCAGAATAACCATATTTAATGAAGGTACTCAAATTTTCACTGGTAGATGAAATCTATTTTCTTTCTATTATTAAAAATTTTGAATTGATAAGCAGGCCTGGCCATAGTCAAGCTTTCTAATCTACAGCAATGATCACAAGCATTAGTATCTAAAGCTTCGTAAGTATCCCTATAAGATACTATTTGATATACCATATAGTGTTGTGGGAAACAATTGGGATACTACACTGCTTCAGAGGCAGCTAAATGTATTACAATAAATTTGCCTTCTCTGGGATGCTGAATTGGAAACCTGTGAGACGTTGAATAAGAAAACTGATACCACTGCTTATCTGTCCAAAAGCTAGTGGTGTTAGGAAGCCCAGTAATTGAAAAATGGATAGCACTGATATTTGAACCTTTTTATATAACCTTTGAAGTGTAAGCCTTTTGGGGAATAAATTGCTTTTTGTAACAAGAACAATGTCAGATCCCATATTTAGAAACCACGCACTTAATTCATTTTCAAGCAGAGAAACTCTTGTTGTCTTGTTGGGAAAAACATTGCAAAATGGATTAAACTTCACCCTGGAGAGATGATAACCTAATATAAATAACTGCAGGCTGATCTTTATTAGTTACTGAACAAATATGGCCAAATAGGACAGGCGACCTTCAATGATGATTGATCTAGGATAAGTCATCAACAGCCTTGTCGCCAGAGAGTAACTTTGGGGCATTTTGGAATTATACAGCTCTTCTTATTTCAGGGTCGGCACTAACATTGAGTAAGAATAAGTACATCTTCTTTAATAGCAAGGTCTAAAACTAATCTGGTGGCAGAGTAATGACAACTTATCCTAGGGGGGGGGGCACTGCTAACTATCTGCTGTAACTAAGAAAACAGGATTGGGTCTTTGCTAGAGACCTGAATCAGCCACAGCTTCACATGTACACAGGAGACAGCTTAAACCTTGCTTTTTAGAACGACTGTGAGTATGAATGATTTTTATTTCTTTTTAAGTCTGACACTACATGAGTGTAGAATTATCTAGATTTCCACATACTCCAGTGCACCAGAACTGGCATCCCAGCAACTGAAATATCATTGATTAATTCTGGAACTATTCTAAGATTTTTTTTATATTCTTTGCTCAGATTTTCCTTTTTACACAGGAAGTAAAATTGCCTGGTTTTGAAAGTCAAACTTCAGAATGTAATTGTAGCTGTTTTATTTTGAAAAGTTACTGCATTCCAGTGAGGATTAGTAAGAAGTCACATTTACAAAGTCTTTAATTACATTTTCATTAATAATGATAAACTTATAAACAAGATCGATACTATGAAGAAGTAACATAAAATACTATTTGAGAACTTCTTCTAAAGAGTTATACCGATTGTGCATGGAGATGAATGAAAAAATAAAAGAGTAAACATCTAACATCTAAGTGGAATTATGGAGCACATAATGTGAGCTATAATATAAAAAACCCCAAATCTTGAGTATTAGCTATGCAAAGACAGAAAATACTGGGGCTTTAGTTTTATCACACCTGAGTACTTTCAGTATTTGCAACCAAGCATGCACAACTTCTTTGTACAAAATACATTTTTTAAACCAAATCAGCTGATGCATTAATATACATTTTTAATAGACTGTGGTTTTCTATATTTAAAGGCAGAGAGTTGTACTCTTAGGAATCCTTGCTTATGAGAGTGGTTATCCTTGCTTTGATAGCTGGAAGAAGGAAAAATTATAATTATTAGCTCTAATTGTAAAGTGTCTCTTTATAAAAGTCACACCCTCCCTGTATTTTTGAAGTACTCTTTGCTTGCTCAGCACCAGGCACGTTCATGGTTTTGGGAAGCTGGAGAGCAGCAGCAACAAATTTAATTTTCAGAAAGAAGTCTGGTACTGATCTTGAAGCCTTTGTGCACCTTCTCTTCCGATTTGAATACTTAGATTTTGTTTGAGTGAGTGAAGACCAATCTCAGTTCCTTCTGGCACTTGCAGGCTTATTTCTTTTCATCAATTATCCTCTTAGTATCTTTTTTACCTTGCTCAGGTGATAAAACTTTGCCTGTGATTTTTTTTATCCTTCATGAAACAATTATTTTTCTTTTTAGATTTTAAAAAAGACAGAACAAGACTTTAGTTGTTGCTGTTTTAAAAACCAAATTCTTTCTTCATACTCTGATATGAGACAGTGTAAAAACCTTTAGTAATGTTTCTCTCATGTAATGTATGAATTATCTTCAGAGGATGTTAAAATAGAAAGACAATATTTTTTACCTGGTGGTAATAAAGAAAAATATTTCCAGTAGAAGTTATTACTTTTAATAAAAAAAATGCTGGAAATTAGGAATTCTGGATTACATAGCTTAATAATATATCCTCTGGTGCTAAATTCATGGCCAGTGTTATTCCACCAAATAAGTTATCAACCTCTACAAAACACCTATGACTGTAATTATTTCCTAAGTTAAAGAAACAGTCTGAGGGGTCTTGCATCTTGTTTTGATATTTTTCTTTGTCAAGAGACCTTTAAATCTCTAAATCGGTTTACATAATTTCTCCTTAATCCAGTATTTTGTCAATGTCTTTCTCTATAAATAACTCACTGATTTTGAACAGTGTCCTTTTTTTGCTTTTGCATGCACTACTTTATGTTCCATGTTGTCTTTTGTGTACCAGTACCGTCAATCCTCTTCTACATTTTCTTCATGCTTTAGACATGGGTGTACCATACAAATCTGTCATTGTGTTTGCTTGCTTCTTCAAGAACTGTTACTGTGAAGTTAGTGGAAAAGGTCAGGGTGATTATTTAGTGGGAAAGATCGAATCTGCTGGAACTTTATTGCTTTCCTCTAAGAAATCTGACTTATTTATGACATAAGGTATTCTAGGGCACCTGATAGGACTTACTTCTTTTTTTATGATACTCCTGCCTTTGTGTAAAATTGTGCTATAAATGATATTGACAGTGTCATACAGTACTACTGTATTGTTTTTAAGTTGCATTGTTTCAGCAATTTATAGTCAAACAAACCAAAGTCGTGACTGTCTGCCCTACTTGCAAAGTTGCAGAGACTGTCTTAAATTATTCAATATACGTTAGAGAAACTTTTAGCAGAGGAAAATTTAGCATAGCTCAAGGAAAGATGCACTATTTCCTCTGGCTTGAATCCATAGCTCTTAAAATAGATGTAATAGAGACAAGTGTGTAAGTATGTAGGGACAATCTTATGATTGGGATATTTTTTGTAATGGATTAAGTAAACAAGTCCATTGGCAACACAACAGCAGAGAGTTGCCTGAGAAGTGCAACAAACTACACACACTTCTCAAAAAAGAAAATGAGATCATTTGAATTGTCCATACTATAAGACATATTAAACAAAAAGTTGAAGCTGGTTCTGTGACCCGAAAAGAAGTAATCAGGTAACAGCTACTTGGAGGTTACTGGAAAGGATATTTAGTAGTCCCTCTGGAGGCAGTAATGAGATAAAAAGGTCCTTTAAGACTCTGTTGGTCAGAATTATCTTCAGATTCTGTTCTCAAGCAGGATTCTTTTTGACCTGTAATACTGAAAACGATCAAGAACTTCTCTGTATCCCTTAAAGGTAGACAAGTCAGCTTTCTCCATATGTGTGCATCTGCCAAACTTTTCAAAAACCTGCCATTGTACAACCCCAGGTTTTTAACTCCCACAACAGATCCTTATCAAACTGTCCAGAGGTTTGATAAATTCTCTTGTGCTCTTGATGGTTACTGCTGTTCAATAGTATCCAGTTTGAGAAATTCTTTAGGTTATAGTTCATCACACTCTTGAATGCCCTGTATCTCTTGACTTAGGAAAAAAAAAAATGTCCACCAAGTTTTACAAAACTGAGGAAGGATTTCATGTCCAAAAGGATCATGCAGGTTGCTAACTGCGTAACTGAGTGAACCCTTTTAAGCATTCCTCAGAGCTGATTGCTTAGAGAATCTTTTTTTCATATGTTGGTCTTCTGGTTAACTCCACCATCATTGTTTAAATCAAGATAAATGGACTTTCAAAGGCAATGTATTTTTGCATAAGTGAGAATAAGATTTCTAAATGCTTTTTCGTTGTGGTAGGTTTCTTTTAAGTGGCTAGGTTTCCCTTAATTTTTTTAAGTGTTTGAAAATATATTATACATCCCACATTTACTGCTTCTTACTATATTCCAGATAAAATTAGTCATGGTTTCCCTATAAGCAGTTGGAAACTTTTCAACCACCAAGCATACATGAAAAGCTTGTGATCCAACATTAATCTGGTTTTCTATATAATGACTAATACTCGATTTTTTGCAAATCAGTCTGAGTATGCAAAGGTGTGGCCTCACTGGGACAGTTTATAGCCTTTAGAGCAGAAAACTTGGGTTCATGCTGTGTATGGTGTGATGAGGAAGATACCACACTATTTAGCAATTTGTTCATTTGTATATCACTACTACAGTTATATCCAGTCCCATATCCTTCTGGTTTTAGTGGCTCTGCGTTGGATTATGTAGACCTTAACTGTCTAAAACTTTCCTTCTGCCTACTGTTATTACAAGTGTAATCCAAAAATAAACAAGCCTAACCACTACTTTTTCACCATTTCATTTGTTCTAACAAGTGCTAGAGAGAGCTGAGACTTCAGAAATAGTTAAGAAAAATGTACAAGATACAAAACCTATTTTGAAGAGGTTGTAAAGAAGAAAACAAAAATTGGCCAGGCAAGTGTTAAGTAGTTATCAGTCCTGTGCAGAAAAGAGTGTGCTGAGCTCTGTCTCCTACAGATAGTACAGCTGGATTTAGAATTCTGAAAATTACTATACGCTGTAGACCTATGAGAGAATGGGGATTCACAGCATCTCAAAGAAGAACCTCAGATCCTGATGGAATTACACCCTACAAGTTAATTATGCTGTGCTGGATGTGGTTTTTTGTATATGTCTCACCCAAACATTATGGTTTTTCTGTGGAAATGCTGGTTTCATAATTCAAATTTTATTTTTCTAAAGATTAAAGAGAATGAGTTATTTAATATTAAAAAGTAGCTTCTCTTCCTGATAAGCTTAATTGACTCAGTACTCATTATTATAACTGGATTATCATTGGCTCAATGATAATTTTTGAAGGGGTATAAATGCTTGATCATCTTTTCAAGCCATCAAACACTCTGGGCATCAGCCTCTTAACAGTAATTCTGACATGTTTATCTCAGCTGGGTTTGCAATTCTTCTTTGTTCGGGGTTCGTGATCTGTATATACAGCAGATTTGGGAAAAAAAAAACTGAACAAAAAACACAACAAACAACAAAACCTCAGCAAAACATGATAACACTTTCCAATTGGAAAAATAAAGTAAGAAAGAAAAACAGACTATTCCATCACAAGATAATCCTCAGTAACTAACAAATAACATTTTCTCCTTAAAAAACAGTTATGCTTTTGTCCATTAAGTCTGGACACCTGGAGTAAACATTTGTTTCAGGTTTTCAGGCACCTTATTACATTTATATTTAAAAGTTAGATACAACAGTTCCTCTTGGTTACCCTTCATATAATTAACCTCAGCACTTCCAAACTCGATTTTTAAAGAGTATCTCGTGCAGCCCACACCCTAAAAACTGCTAAGAAATAAAGACAGGCTTTTCATTGCATCTTTAGGTGAATAAACAGAATGCAACATCAGATTTAGAGTTTCCCACCTAACTCTGTGAAAAAGGCTTAAAATTCCAAATGACGATTACCTATGAAGGCTTCTGGGCTGCAGAAACCTATTGAATTGCCCTCAGTTCCTTTTGTTTTCCTGTTTTTTCTAGATTACACACACTTGGTCCCTCCATAAAGAGTTAAACAATAGCTAGAGTTTGATCATTTACTCCTAATAAGGATGAATTCACGCTGTACTTTTCTATACACATACAGTGACCTTCTGGAAGGTATGGGATGGAAGGATTGGACCGCCTGTCTCCACCACTGGAAAGAAGCAGTAATTCCCGACCCTGCAGAAGTGTTTGTTCTGGAGCCAGGCTCTCTCCCCGACCTCTGTGTCCCGAGGAAAAAGTTCAGCTGTTCTTCCTGGCGGTGCTGTCTGGCCCGGGGCAGGGGGCAGCCAAGCCCGGCCCAGCCGGCGTTGCCCATTCCGCCACCCAGGCATGCCATCC
The DNA here is from genome assembly GCA_013396655.1 of Campylorhamphus procurvoides. Taxonomy (NCBI): domain Eukaryota; kingdom Metazoa; phylum Chordata; class Aves; order Passeriformes; family Dendrocolaptidae; genus Campylorhamphus; species Campylorhamphus procurvoides. The sequence goes on from WBMV01006158.1 coordinate 123,274, forward strand.
CGGCACTCCAGAGCTGCGCCGAGCCGAGCCAGCAGTAGTATAATCTACTAATGGCTTCTTTTCATTTCAGCCCTCCCTGAGAGACTCAGTGGCAGATTGTAGACTCAATTACTCTCATGTCAGGTGATTATCCTAGGTCTTAATGTAATCTTCCATTCACACATACCATATTTCAATTACGGCAGCTATGAAACAAGCTGTGTATTCAAATCACCAATCACCTTATCACTGCTGAACAATGTCAACTGTAAAAAACGCCAGCTGAAGGCAATTACACATGTGTTGAGAACCGATTATGATTACTCTCTGTGGTATTTGTGATGAGCTGGGGAATGTTCTGAAAATTTAATTTAATGACAATATGCTTGCTGTACAATCCATAATACCTCCTGAATCCAGCATGGGGCTATTAAAACTGATAGGAGCATATTATCACCGAACTGAAAAGCTGGGTTGGGATGGTTGCTGGATGTCTCTACAGGGAATGATAGGTAATTTCTCCACATATTTCTAACGGCTGAGGCAGACAGCTTCCAGCTCCAGCTGCACTCTGAAGGTGGTCCCTTCCTCTCCCTCCTCTCTCCCGAAGCTGAGTAAGGTGTTTTCCCGTAGCCGCTGCAGAGGGACGTGAAGGAGAGGGGAAGAGGGGTGTTGGGGGACGTTGCATCAGGGAACCCCAGGGCACAACGCCGTTTTCCCGGGGAACTTCCTTGACTTCGTTAAATCCTTTCTCTGATATTTTTTCTTTTTTTCACTTCCCTCTCTTTTTGACATCCTCTCCTTTGAGGGGACTTCGTAAAGCCATGCAGATTTAAGGACAGGAGGAGATAAAACTGCCTGTTTCCAAACGCATGCCGCCGGGCTCCTTGAAGGGAGCGGCAACGCCACCCGCCCCGCCCTCCAGGGTCGCCTGTTGCCAGGCGGCGACCCCGGCCAGGGGAGTGCTTAGCTCCGAATACCCTAAATGTGTGTATGCACATAACGAAGGTGAAATTGTAGTTGCTGGGCATCTCTCCGGCCTATCTGGCACGGCCCTTGCTTGTAACAGATAGCCAGGCTGAAGGGCACACACACAGGAGCCTCGCCGCCTCTTCGGAGCACCGACGGTGCAGCGCTGCTCGCAAAAATGAGGAAAAAATCCACGGCCCTGTGTGCCGGGTGTGGGGACTGGTGTGCAACGTTATTGCTATTTATTGATCTGAATTAGTGCGATTAGCCTTGCAATTAAGTTCAAAAAACTGACAAGCTCCGCTGTCGGGGCGAAACACAAAGGTCTCCCGTTCTTCTGAAGCTTCGGCCGATAACGCTGTGCTGGGGACTTCTGTGAGCTCTGTGGTTCCGGTGCGTTGTCTCGCTCTCCTTTCAAGGGCTGCGTTACGAACTCCGGAGCCTTCACACAAAACACATCCTCTCCAGTGCTTAATCGAAAATCCTGTTAAACTTGAATCACGCGATGCCATTCACGTACATACAAGAAAAAAATAGTTTTCAATGCGTATACGCTGCAGAGATTTATTAATCTTCAGTAACATGTCATATACAGGGCATTTTTTTTTTTAAAGCAGTTGATTTTTTTCATCAGATCAACCTATTGTGGTAATTCGTCTTTCCCCGTATACAGGAATTTTATTGCGGATTTATTACACTAAAAGAATTTAAGTGGTATTCTGCAACATACATACCTTTTAAGACTGGAAATCATATGGTTCTGACATTGCCCCAAACTTGTATATTATAAGAATTAGGGTTATCTGATTTTTAATTTTTTTTTTAAGTTGCTCTTCCACGCAGTGACAAGTAGCCTGTCTCAATTGTCTTTTGCCTATGTCCACTGTACAGGCACTAGAACAAGAATATCTGATCAGATGTGTAAGGGAGAAGTTACTGTAACCCACAAAGTGTAATACCATTTTTCTTTTGGATACTTACCTATGTGTCCAAATAGAACAGGCATGTAAGACACAATGCTAGAAAAGAAATAACTAAGGTTGATAGAAATAACATAAATCAAAAAAGTCAGAGAAAGCAATTAGGAATATTTAAACAGAATACTCAAATTATTTGAGTCTATTTGGAAAAACAGCTTTTGTTGTTAAAGAGGTTTAAACAGTATAACTTATTTTAAAAAGCCAGTTCTAAAAAGAAAAAAAAGTATAAATAATGTTGATAGCGAAAGGAGTAAATTACTGGCAAAAAATATGCTAACAAATTAAGCAGGCATTTAGGAAATTTAAGTCATGCCAGCTTTTGGGTACACAAAGGGAAACTGTCTGCTAGACACTACAGGAATTTTTTTGCAGTATGTACATGATGATCACGTAACACAGTATGGTGATTAGTGTTATTGTAGTTATTATAGTAACAGTAGTAGTAACAATATCAACAGCAATGATAGCAATAACAAAGAAAATGTTAAAACTAAAACAGAACCAAATGGAGCAAATCAATAAGGAGCCTTTAGTCTAAGATTCAAACCAACTGTTTCTCCAAATGACTAAAATGGTGCATCTTCATTTTGGCTTAGGCTACAGCTAAGGAATCGCTGACCTGTGAACAGTCTGAATCTGAATTTCAACTAGAAGCAGAGACCTCAGAGCACCTCTGGTCTTTGGTCCAGGAATACAGAATTCACAACATCACATGCATCTGGCACTTGCAAAGAAATCTTTCTTTTTACATACAGCAAAAAGGCAGTGTGCAAGCTGATTTGTGACATTCCTCTTTGTATCTCAATGTGAAGAGAAATCCAAGAAATAAAGAAAAACTTCTCAAGTATCATGTTAATCATGGAAGCTGATATTATTACTGGCATGTTTCTTGCATGAAGGGAACAATATTCTATAAAAAAGGGCGATACAGCAAAATGGCATAGCTTGAAACTTTTGTCCAGTTACTGGATTGCTGTTTGATTTGCATTACATATAAAGAACTGCATCCCAACATCTCTAGTATGGTCAAAGTCAAGACTAGTTTGTTTTTTTTTTGTTCCCTCCCCTCCCTTCTGTGGTGGTTTAGTTTTCTTGGTTTTGGTTTGGGCCTTCCTTGGTAGCAAGGTCATAACTAAGGAAGTATTCCACACCATTCCTTCACGTCACCTGGGGTATATAAAGACAGGAGGAAGGTTTCCTCTTTCTCTTCTCTCTCTTTTCCTTTCGTGTGCTTGGAGGCCATCAGCTCTCTGTTGGCTTTAGCTCTTATCTCTTGTGAGCTGAGGCCTATCAGAGAAGCTGGTGTCCCAGCCGTATGGAGGGGAAGGACCTGCTTTCTCTTAAGGGGAGTGTTGGTGAGAATTGATTGTATTAGTTACTTATTGAGCTTTTCCCTGAGTTTAAGTGTGCGTGTGTTTGTTTTGTTTGGTTTTGCCCATTTTTGTCCCATTTCCCATTCCCTTTCCCCTTTTTCCTTTTGGGATTGTTCTGGGATTTGTTCTGTAGATTCATAGTGTTTGATTGTATATAATTGTAATATATATATATATATATATGCTTGTACTATAATTGTCTTTTTGGGTACTTTTTTTTCCTTCTCTCTTGGGGGAGGGGAGCAATCTGTGTGGCTGGTAGTTGGGCTTGGCAGGGAGCCAACCCAAACCTCCACACCTTCTTAATGTGGTTGCACTTTTTCTCTGTTTGTTTGTTTGTTTTTGTCTTGGAAAGCTGTTGAAAGTCCATATGGAAATCTTTCCATCCACCTTACACATACTGTGCCTGTATATATTTGCTATAAACACAAGTGTGCACACACAAAGTATAAAATCACACTGAGAAAAAACTAAAAATTAACCATTTAGCTACAAATCTGTCATTCAGAGCAACTTAAATTTCCACTTAAGTTGAAGGAATCATCAGCTGAGCAAAGTTGCCATGAGAGAAATCAAGCAGAGTGTTACCAGATAAATACTCAACACAGTGAAATGCTTTATGGGTTTTTCAGCAAAATGAAGTTGCTGTACTTAAAGGTTAATTTTATCACCTGAGCTTAGGTACGCTGGACTTCAAAGAAAGAAAGAGGACAATCCTTCATAACCTTCTCTGTGACCTTAAACAGCCAGAAAAACAAAAGGCCAGTCTATTTTGTAAACTCAATTAATTTTCTTCTTTTTCTCTTTGATACTTGGTATTGTATAATTCTCTGCCAAAAAAAAGTAAGCTATCTGATTACAAATTGTGCTACTTTTACTGCCCATGGCAGTTGTTAATTTTTGCCATAGGTCAGATAGGATAGAGCCCTAAAAAATCAAGAGCTTCTTAATTGCATAGTGTACCACTAGCTGTTGCAACATCTCGGAGGAGTTATTGCATCTTGTAGATAATGCCCTTTTCCGCTGCAAGCCATGAAATAGGTTCTCCCTACATCGATGTATTAATTAGACTTCACGGGTGTTCCAAAAATTATAGCAGAAGCTGCAGTTCAAATATTTCAGAAGTTATTAGAAAGATTTTCTGGTTATCCTTTGTTTCTTGGTTTTGGTGTGGGTTTTGTTTTGTTGCTGTTGGTTTTTTTTGTTTCTTTGGTTTTGAAAAAAGACAATGAACTGATCTTGAACACTGCTCCTCTCCTCTCCTCTCCTCTCCTCTCCTCTCCTCTCCTCTCCTCT
>WBMV01006158.1:127966-141064 GCA_013396655.1 Campylorhamphus procurvoides
AGGTTGGGGAAAAAGCCAAACTTGTAAACTTTGTTACATTAAAAGAATATATGTCTAAAAGTTTTGATAGAATTTACGGTTAACTTTGTCAATTCTCATGTTGTAAAAAGTGAATGAATGGACATGACCTGTAGAAATCTCAGGAAAGGTTCGAAATTTCTTCAGCTGGCTGTATATCAAACATACAGTGAAAAAAGGAAATAGAGGGAAAGTAGAAAAGAAGGGCAAAAGGCAAAGCGGTTTGTGTCCATTTAAGAAAAAAATCAATAATAGCATAAAATTGATTTAGTGCTTGTCATAAAACATAAGTAAGTGCTGGAAAATAGAGAAAATTGAGTCTCAATTTAATCTGCACAAAAGCTACACTGTACTGATGAAGTGATCTGAGGAGAGAGCTACATAAAACCTAAAGACAGATACTTAATTGTCATATTAAAGACTCTCTTTGCTGCCTGCTGGAGTCAAGGGCTATGACCCATTAATCATGTGGATAAGGGGCATTGAAATCAAATCTCAATTAAAATCTGTTCAATAATGTCTCTAATATGTTTTTCAAGCATTAATTTTTTCCCATTGATTCTACACCCCATAAATCAGATATGTTGCAGTGCCTGCAATAGTTTATGGAGGAAAGGATCATGGTTTTATGAAGTTAATGCAGCAGAACCATTTAATTTACACAGGCTAAAGTTTTATATCTGTTAATAATTTCTATTGTTTTCTGTGGGTGAAAATTATGTGGGATATAAACCTCAAAGTTTTTTGGTTTTTTTTTATCTGTGTGTGTCTATGTGCAAATATACACGAAGTATCTCTGTGTAATTATGGCCTGACTTATATGGTCCTATTTGCAAAGATTATTGTTGAAGATGCACTTTTTTATTAAAGACTGTGCTTTCGGAGAATGAATACAAGAATCTCTAGGCAAAAAAAGACAACCATTTTTTGACTGTTACATTATGCAATGTCTGCTGAAACACAAACAATAGTAGGCATATTGGCAACTCAACTTCTGGCTTTTATGCGAATCTAAAAGGATATGATCATGAGAAGTTTTATATGAGATGCAAAATTAGTTTGTGACCAGTCTAGGATGGAAAAGATCTTAGTCTTTCACACTTGAAAAATTGTTAAACCTTGCAAAAATCTCTTTCTGGAAACTATATTCTTGCTTGCATTTCCTGACAGGTACAAATGAATATATCCTTCTTTATTTTCCACAATAAGCTGATAGAGCTTTAAAATAGCTTGGAAGAGGCACAGGGATAAAACCAGTCCTGTCAGTGATGAGTGATGTGGTGGTGTGCCAACACTTGTGGAAACAAGCACTAATGAGATTCTTCAATCTGTTGGCTACAATGTACCACACATGAAGCATTTCTACAATAATAAATGCTCCATTAGGAACATGAGAAGCTTCAAGCTTTGGCCCAGTCCTAGAGATTTGAAATCACTAGGCATAAGTGAAAGCTGGTGGGATGAGTCCTATGACTGGAGTGCCCTGTTGGATGGTTACAGGCTCTTAAGAAGGGATAGGTAGGGCAGAAGAGGTGGAGGGGTGGCACCGTATGAAATAGAAGGGTTAGAATGTATGGAGCTCACAGCTGGCAATGGTAGAGTGGAGAGGCTCTGAGGGCAAAATTCATCTTGGCAGAAATTGACTGGAGGCATCACACAGCTGGTTCAACATGGGCCAGAAGATTCTTAAAAAGCCTGGATGACAACTTTAAGGAGCAGGTCCTAAGAGACCTAACTCAGAAAGATGCCCTTCTTGATCTGCTGCTTCTCAACAGAGAGGATCTCATGAGAGAAGTGGCGATTGGTGGCTGCCTTGGCCACAGTGACCATGAGGAGAATAAGGAGAATCTTTGTTGACAGGAGGAAAAGTGTCAGCAAAACCTCAGCTCTGGGCATGAGGAGAGCAGATTTCAGTTTGCTAAGAGAATTAGTAAGTAAGGTCTCCTGGGAAAATGTTTTTGCAGGTGATGGGGTTCATCAGTGCTGGTCACTTTTTAAACATCACCTCCTAAGGGTAGAGGAGAAGGCAATTCCCAAATGTTGAAAGTCAAGCAGGCAAGGCAGGAGGCCAACTTGGCTGAGCAGGGGTCTTCTCTTCTGAAAATAAGGCAAGAAAGGAAGGTGTATGCCCAGTGGAAGCAAGGTGAAGTGACATGGAAAGAATTCAGAGATGCTGCTTGCCACTTGCTTGCTTCCATGCAGTGTTGGGCACTGCAATATATGAAAGATACTAAGCTATTAGAGAGCGCCCAAAGGAGGGTAATTAAGATGGGATGGGCCTTGAGGAGACTAGCTGAGGGCACTTGGTTTGTTCAGCTGGAGAAGAGGAGACTGAGGGGAGACCTCGTTGCAGTTGCAACTTCTTGGGAGAGGCAGAGGAGGGGCAGACACTGATCTCTTCTCTGTGGTGACAAGTCCTGTGGGGATGGCCTCAAGTTGTGTCAGGAGAGGTTTAGGTGAGATATAAGAGAAAGGTTCTTCACCCAGAGGGTGGTCGGACACTGAACAGGCTTTCCATGGCAGTGGTCACAGCACCAAGTCTGACAGAGTTCAAGAAACATTTGGACAATACTCTCAGCTACAGGGTGTGACTCCTGGGGATCATTCTGTGCAAGGCTAAGAGCTGGAGTTGATGATCCTTGTGAGTCATTTCCAATCCATCATATTCTGTGATTCTGTGTTAAGTTCTTATGTAGATGTTGGTGTATACTGTTTCAAAGCTGACAAATTCTACCTAGGAGTCAACTGCATTTATTGTCAAGTGAATATTTTTTCATGACCAAATCTACTCTACTGAAACAAAAATCAAAATCTATGTGCAGCATTTAGGATGTATTTCATAACAACTCTTTAAGACTGTTGGACATGTAAGTAGTCCAAACACATTTTCATCTTAAAAAAATGTGACCTGCAATTTCCCATTATCTTTTTAAATACTCTTGATGAGTAGCTTATTCCAGCAAACTGAGGCCGGCTGAGTGGTGCACTAGAACAATGACAGTTAAACTCATGACACCTTGAGGTTGGTTTTGTTGAACCTATGTCCAGAACTAGTGAAGGGTATGGCCCCTGGTGAGAACTAATAGGTGTTGCTAAGGAGCATCCCTCAGCCCTACCAGGACTTTGCTAGTCTTAGCAGGGATAGTGGGAGGGACAGTTATCTCACCAGCACAGTCTTAAATTCCTTTCCTCATACTAACAATTCCTCTTGCTGAACAACTGGGTTCAAAACTACTGATCAAACAAACATCAAACAAATGTTCATAATTTATAAAGACATTATAATATTTAGTATATTAATAACTTTTTTAATTTTACTTTTCCCCTTTTAAGTACTCCTTTAATTGCTAACAGTGGGCTAATGAATACCGTGCCATGTATTTAATTCCACTCATGACAAGCCCCGCTTGTGAACTGCTACATAATCAGTGGCAAAATATCCTATAAATTTCAGTGAGTTTTGGTTCAAGGCTCTCAGCTCAGAATAGTCAAACTGATGAAGATTTGGTGCAAGATGCAATTCACATTAAGACAAAAGTAGCATTAAACTATGTGCCTCCAACATTCTGAGTTATGACTCTGGATCACTTAGTCACCACAAAAACAGTTATTAGTTATAAAGTGGCCATTTGGCCCAAAATAGTAATAGAATTGCATTTTAGTAGCACTAATGTTTCCTGGTGCCTCTTCCCATCCCAAGCCATTCCTGCTCCAGGAGCTGTAATGAGATGCAAAGCCATATAAACCTATCTGCTGACTTGTACCTATTCATAATCTCATTCCATATATAATAGTTATTAACTCAAGTACCAATTCATAGTTAATGTCTCAGGAGCCATGGCACAGGCAGGGTTGGAGGCTATGGGCAATGCATATTTAAAAAATGAACACAATTTAATTTTTATAAAAATGTGTGTCTTCAGTGTTGGTAGTGTGGTTCCACAAACAAAGGAAACACTAATGTTGCAAAACAAAGTAAAAAATAATGAGACAGAAAATTAAATTCCTGACATGCCACTCCACTCTATCTTAATAATACATTTTCTTATAGAAATATATGAAAAAAGCTGCTCCTAAATTGCACAGTATTTAGACAGTTTTACTGCAAAAGACTGTACGTGTGAAGACTTCAGTATTGCTCTTGTTACATAGGTTTTTTTATTATTTTTACCACTTCAGTATATTAAATAAGAAAAGGAGATAGAAAACTTTGTGCTATAGCTGAAAGTTTTGCCAGCATAGCAAAGACAACTTAATCAGCACATAGTTCTACTGGGAAAAATTCCTTTGGCTGATACGATGTGTGTCATCCCTTCAACTTTTCATAAAGTAATTCCTACAGGTTAGCTTTACAAACAAATACTTTTTGCTGTGGACATAGCTATAAATTAGAAAAATATTTACATTTTGCAGACAATATACTTTGGGGGTTCCTGCTTATAATTCATTGAGTTTCAAATGTGCATGTAGGATGTATAAGGATGTATTTTAACACGGTACAAAATTAACCTATGGAACTCATTGCTACAAAATGACAATGAATTGAAAAAGTTAAGAAGACTGTAGAATTATCTCAATCATAAAAAGCTTCCACAGTTGCATTAGATAGGATAAAACATTTTTAAAGGGCATAAAAACCCTTCTTCAGCTCACAAAGAAGATTTAGAAATACACTTACAGCATATGAGCAGATTATTCTGCTAAAGTGTGACACCTTTTCCTGAAAAGTCTGATGACTGTGATCACGATATGATGTGTTTTGTGCATCACAGTCCTATGGCCTATCTGTATGGATGCTTGAAACTTTGTGTTATCCTCACAGTTCCGGCAGTTCCTCAAGCTTTTTGCCTGCCAAAATTTTTTGACTAATCCATCTTTTGGTTAATCCACTAAAAGACATGTCTTCCAAGCTGACACCCTGATTTATCAGCTTTCATTTGCTCTCTGCAGCTTACTGGAAAAACTTCTTCTTGAGACTTCAGCTGGGCTGCTAGCGAGATGAAAATGGTACTGCCAGTCTGCAGGCCACAGTTCTCCTGGGTGTAGAAAGTCTCTTTCTCAGCTGTCTTAGTGCTGTTTTTTACACTGGCTGCTTGTAGAAGTAAGAAGTAAAAAAATATTTTCCCTGTAACTTCCAGGACAGAAGAAAACCTCATCTGTTAGAGTTCCAAGATGTTCTAAACAGAGCTATATTATGTACTGATGTATCTTAGTATTATATCTTAATTCAGTTTTATCAAATTCTGTTTTCTCCAGCTAAAATGTGTCAGGATTCCTACACAGCTGGGAAGATTGGCATAGGCTGGATCACAGCTCAGGGTCCAGAGTGTTCTCAATTGCTCTCTGAATATCCATTCAGATCCATAACTTTACCCTGGTAACTTCCAACAATTCTAATACTCAATACTTAATTAAGATGTCAAACTTTAGCACTTGTATCAAATACTAAGGGTTAGTGACTGTCCCTTGCTAATTATAGAAATATTGATGTCCCTGGGGCATAGCTATGTGGAGCTGTCTCTTGCTAGACAGTAAAAAAAAAAATGTAATTAATACTGCACTACATTGTTTATCCCTTCTTTCAAATGACAGAGAGGGAACAAACATCAATATCTAGCTCTTTATACATAAGACTGTATTTCCCTGTAAACAGTGGATTCTATCTAATATTCTAAGGAGAACAATGGAACAATTCCTGATTGTTCATTGAAATTATAATCACCCAGTTTGGGAAAGTGGACTTGGGATAAGTGATTCCTAATCTGGTTTTGACGGACACCATGACAATAGGATAGCTTTTTTCTATTATCACATTACACAGTTCCAGAGACCACATTACATATTATTAAATAGAAACAATTATTTCTATGTGGGTACACACAATATAACAAAAAAACATAGTTTCTGTGGTTTGTGTTTCACTATTTCTTCTTATACCTTATTCTTTTTATCTTTCTTGCATTTGTCATTTTCAAGAAAAAACAGATTTGCTAAAAATCAGCAGCATTTTGTGAGGAGTGAGGAAAGGTGTTGTTTAAGGTGTGCAAGCCAGTGGGGTCAGGTATGTGTCTGGAAGAAGGCAATGATGGACAAAGATGAGAGAGCTACATCTAGCATATGCTAATCAGGCCAGAAATTGAGAGGGAAATAAGTGAGTAAAGCTCATGTCATACCAATCATTTCTCTGTCCCAACAGTGACCTCAGGACTTCTCATCTGTGGTGGTTCATATGGTTATTCTGTGATCTCACATCTTTGTCTGGGAAGATCATGAAACTGATCTTCCTAGAACCTGTACTAGGGCACATGGAGGACAGAGAAGTGATTCAAGACAGCCAGCATGGCTTCAGCAGGAGAAAGTCCTGCCTGACCAACCTATTGGCCTTCTATGATGGAGTGGCTGCATCAGTGGACAAGGGAAGAGGTCATTTATCTGGACTTCTGTAAGGTCTTTGACACAGTCCCCCACAAATTGGACAGAGATGGATTTTATGAGTTGACTGTAGGGTGGATAAGAAATTGGTTGGAGAGGGTAATGAGGGTAATGGTCAACGGCTCAGAGTCCTGATGGACACGCAGTGCTGTATTGGGACCAGTCAGTTTTGTTAATGACATAGATGAAGTGATCAAGTGCACCCCCAGCAAGTTTGCAGAGGACACTAATCTGAGTGCAGCAGTTTCCACACCTGAAGGACAGGATACCATCCAGAGAGACCTGGACAAGCTTGAGGATAGGACTCATGAGGTTCAATTAAGCCAAGTGCAAGGTGCTGCAACCTGAGTTGGGGCAACCCTCAGTATCAATACAGGCTGGGGAACAGCAGTGGAGAGGCTGAACATGAGCAGGCAATGTGTGCTTGTAGCCCAAAAAGCAAAGTGTATCCTGGGCTGCATCACAAGCAGCACAGCCAGCAGGACAAAGGAGGGGATTCTGCCCCTCTACTTAGCTCTGATCTGGCATACTGCATCCAGATCTGGGGTGATCAGCACAAGAAGAATATAGCCATGTTTGAGGGAGTCCAGAGGATGGCCATCAAGTTGATCAGAGAGATGGAGCACCAATCCTATGAGAAGAGACTAAGAGAATTGGGATTGTTCAGTCTGGGGAAAACAAGCCTTCAGGGTGACCTAATTGCAGCCTTCAAGTACCTAAAGGGAGCCCCCAGGAAAGATGGAGACTACCCAGAAATCCTCTGATTGCAAATCTCTGGATGTATGCCTTTCTCCAGTTTAAATATCCAGCCCACTTTAAGTGAAAGGGAGAGATTGGAGAACTGTTGGTCACAGTAACTGAACTGGAAAGACAGGATAGTCCTACAGGGGCTTTTCAACAACAAGTCGCTATTCCTGTTTTATAAGGTCTGAGAAGGCTCAAAGAATTAGCAAAGGTAATCTAATTGTAACCTTGGCAATGCCAAGAGTAGCATTCCCATGCCCAAAATGGACATGTCAGTCACTGGCCACATCACTTCTTTTTTCATGGCAAAAAGGAGCTTAACTACCAAGTTATAGCTCTGTTCTTACTATGTCCTAGCTTTTAGCTTCCCTTGTAATTTGTGCCATCACTTTTCATGGGGAAATATTTAAACTGAGTAATACACAGAAAGAGAGAATAAGGAGAAAGGTCTTTAAAAAGTGCATGCTATCTATTACTTTATTCCAAAACCAAGATATTTACTTTTTAGAAACATCATTANTCAATTTCTTTTTTATTCGTGGTTAATAAAGATTATGCACTTAAAATTTGTTTGAATTAGAACAATCCTAGAATTAGTAAATAGAGTGATCCTTTCTATCCCTAGTGAACTTTCAGCTTTACACTATAAAAGTCAATTTGTCTGAAGATCTTCCATTTCCCTCAATGATGTGTACAGTTGGAATATTTAAACATCCTTTTAAACACCCTTTCTATCAGTGTGAGAGAGATTCCCCACACACCCATACATGAAAGACTCCTTGATGCTAACTGTCAAAATGAAGCATCCTTTTCAAGTATTAACCCCCCAGATCATCCTGTGAACCCAGGTAGAAAGATTCACTAGTCTGGGTTTTTGAAACCAGAACCCTACATGGTGTGACCAGAAAACAAACAAACAAACCAAACTAAACAAAAAAAAACCACAAAGAAAACCCTCAAAAAAAACCCACCAAAAAACCCTCCACACCTGAGTATTGCTCCCCTATTTCTGCTTCTTTTCAACAAAATCTTACTAGCATTCACTGCAATAAAACTAATCACCATGGAATCATTTTATATGTGTGTGATTCTCAAATATAGTTTTCAAAGCTGTTGTTCAAAATTAAAAGCAGTTAAGCACCCATTGATAGAGACTTAAAGTAAATCACCACTCAGTGGACATGGTTACCAAACATTACTCAGAAGGTGCAGAGGGTTCTGTGGGAGCTGTGGCAGAGTTCATGTATTTGATTGCGTTTAGGTTATGAGGAAATACCCATTTTGTGCATAATGATCTCTTTTACAACAGCTTCTCAGTACCAACAGATTGCATTATCAAACATATGTGTCCCTTTAACTCAACTCTTAACAACTTTTGATGAACATAGTGTCTAAGAATTTTCATGATAAGTCACAGGAGCCTTAATTAAATGGAAACTGATTCCTTAAAATCTTTCCTTGAACAATGCAGGCATGAATGGAACGCATTTGAGAGCTCACATAGCTCTACTTTTCATGCAAAAGTCTCAAGTCCCATGAGTGAGCCAATTACAAATTATAGCGTAAATGAAGGAAGAAAATACTTTTCATATCACGTTAACATTACAGAAGAGAAATTAATTTAATTATATGATAGATGAGAGCTACATGCATGGAACTAGTTCTGTTGCCTACATTTTAATATGTCTTCATAGAAAGCCAGAGCTGTATCCACCACCAAAAATCTCACTAATCCTCTGTGATGTCTTGCACTGACCTCATTGGCACAGACTTGTTGGCTGATGTTCCACCACTGTTAGGCTTAAATCAGCTAGTGTGAAATTTTAGCTGGATGATAAGTGTGCCAAAATCCATCTTTAGAGCTCTCAACCTTTCACTTCCTAAACAGTGACACTGTAACAGCAGAATGCAACTTGTGTCATGAATCTATGAAAGTGGAGGCTTAGATCTATATAAAAGGACCATAATTTATAGGAAACATGCTGTGAAGGAAACATCAGTCTCTCATATCTATTTGCAGTTGCACGTGCAGTGAAAGACTCACCTAATCTTGGCTGGGTGATGCTCAGACAGACAAATCATATTTTTGCTCTAAAAACATACATAGTGGCAAACTTGGAAGATGGTCAATCTGTCCTTGATACATTTAGTGTAGAAAGCTATATAGTGGTATTTAAATCTGACTGCTACAAACACATTTATCTACTGTACTCCACTTTTGGCCTGGACTAACACAGGCACACACATAGATAAACTTACCCATATGCCCCATGTGCCAGAGGCAATAAAACAAATACTTAAAATATTTATGGTGTACTGATACTCAGAGTTACTCTTTGCCACATCCATTTGTTGTTGCTTTGTTTCATTATTTTTTTTTAAATTCTGTCTGGCTAGTAATGCAGAGCCTTGTGTAGCAGGAGTGACCCTGAGGCTTTTCTAGTCTGTATTCAAATCCAAAGTCTGATGAGTTCTAGCAGCCTGCAGTTGCGGTTCAGTATGTCCCCTTCGAGAGCATGTTGTGATACAAGAACTAAAAGACAGAAAAACCACCAGTTATTTGTTCCAGGGAAAATAGGGGTCCGAAGGGATGTGGAGGCCAAAACTGGGACACTGCAGAAAACTTAACCCAAACAGCAGTTTTATTACCAAAGGTGGCCAAGTAAACAGGAAAGAAACCCAATAGAGAGAGAGAGAGAAGAGAAAATAAGCCCTCAGGTGCAAACACCCAAATTGCCCAGGTGTTCCCCATGATGTTGTCTCACTGATCCCAGGAATGCCCAGACCTCCCTAGCAGTGGCTGCATCCTCAAGGGTCAGTTGGCTCACAGGTGATGGCGGGCGTCCCCACCAAGGCAACGTTGTCCTGTCATGTGAAGCGAGCGAGCCCCAAAACATGAGCCATCTGCTTTTTATCTACTTAGCCAAAATGACGTTTACCTGAGCGACATGGCCAGCGCTGCCCAAGCAAAGGTATTTGGCACGGCCCCTTACATTACGTAGTTAATACTGCTCTGCGCTTGTGTGGGTCTCTCTGCACCTGCACAGTCCATTTCAGAGGGTCTTCCTTAATTGAGTCTGGGGGTTTACTTCATCCTTCTCCTCCTCTATTTCTCCTTCACATGCCCTTGGAGGGCCCTCAGCCAATCATGAGAGACCAATTAATTTTTAGTTTACACAGAAATATCTCTCTCTCGGCTATAGACCATCTTTATCAGACTGTTTTCCCATAACTTGGCATGAGAAAACCCAGCTTCTCACAGGTGGCTGGGCCAAACACAGACCAAAAATATCCACATGGAATTCTACCCGAATACATTATCAGAGACAGGAATAAAAGACTACATAGCTTTAAATTATAGATGTTTAGCATCAGCATTTTTAGTGCATTTTTACTTTGTGTCTTAAAAAAGCTCTAAGAAGATATTTTATAACTTTTCCTCATTAAAAACCCATTCATCACAGACTGCCTCAGTAAAAAATTGATGTTTTTTACATGATTCCATTGAGGCTTCATATCATAAATGCATCTTGCTTATAACAGTTTTTAGGGTATACTTACTGAAGACCAAGTTACTTAACCATAGCAGAGTTATTTAATTAATTAAAATTAATTAAAATTTCATCACCTCTTTCCTCTTCTTCTTCCCCTCCCCAGCTATTTCCATTTCTTCCTGAAAACTCTAAAAACTGCAACCCCAAAAAAGCCGACTACCACCATATAGTGGAACTGTTTTGGTCAGTAATGGGATTGTTAATTTTGTTTTGTAGGGATTATTGATAGTCTTTCTGAAAAGTGCAGCACTTTATTATGATGTCTGATTTGTACTACCAGGAAATTTCTCTCATTCAAAGCAGTTATACAAAATGTTGATTTGGCAAAATTCATAGAGCAACACTATCTAGAGCAAGATAAGGGCAGGAAAAAAATGTGTGACTTGGAAAAGAGTGGTCCAGACATCTTAGTAAGAAAATAAAATTGCCCTACTATTAGTGGTGAAAATGAATATTTAATTCAGTGGAAAGACAAAGTGACAATTTGCAAGGATACACCCAAAGAATTCCCCCTACTTTGTGGCACAAGGAATATTTGATCTGACACACAGTTCACCTAAGAATTAGCAGATTCATAAAGATTATATTTTTGGTTAAGTAAAACACAAAAGTCACTTTATTTGCTGGGGAATAAAACAAGGTAAAAGTGACGATCATCTCCCAGTAGATTATAGAATGGTTTCCAAAATCATTTATAGTTAGAAAAATTTTCTGTCTAATACTGTGATGTTTAATTTCTTGGGCTGATTCAGAAAAATGCTAAAGCACCTAAGTTCTTCTTGTATCTGGTCTCCAAATGAATGTTAGACATTTAAATACCTTTGTGCATCTGACCTGTATCCAACAGTCCTAAACAAGAGTAATCACCATGGAAGAAGCAGCCACAAACTGAAAGCAAGTAAAATAGCCCCCGTTGTGCTTCTCTACCTTTGCCATCCTGTTGAGAGAAGCTCACACAGCTACCAGCCCTGCAGTGCTTGGGGACTGCTCTTCCTGCCTGTGCTATGGCCACATGCCTCCCTTGCTTGTCTTTCCCTTTTCCAGACTCATTTTTGGTGCACTTTGACAAGCGGGGCCTTTTGTATATTACATAATATACAACTAAACCCATAAATGTATTTCTATTATTTTTTTCACCTACTGCCAATTCTCTGTTATTCAGGATGTATTAGTGATGGGAATGAGAAGTGTGGTATGCCAAATTATGGAAAACACAAGGTACGCTTGGGTGTGCAAAAACTGCATAAACTGAGTCAGCTCAAGTATGCCAGTGTTTATTAGCTCTATCCTAAGAATTGTGCATCTTGGTATGCATGATATGAAAGGCATTCAGCATGGCTAATGGTTTGATATCTGTTAATTTACCAAACATATATGCACATAGATTTACATCCATATTTGCAGAGAAATTTTTTAGAAAATGTGTAATGAATAATTTACTTTTTTCTTTTTTTTAAGATGAAGGTAATTTATAAATGTGCAGCAGTGTTGTACTGCTACACTAAAACAATGTTTATCTAGTTTTGCCATTGTTCTTCTGGGCCTCTGCAAAGTAATACTGTATGTGAGTGCATCCACTAACTGTTGAGTCTCAGACGTTGTCTGTTATTATTGAGCACTTGGGAAAAGTGTCCAAAGCTGACAAGGCTCTTCAGTTTCTTATATCCCCATTGAGCAGATGATTTGAGAAAAAAGCAGTTGGCCCTATTTATTTCCTGCTTCTAAGGATGTTGAAGTTCAGTTGAATGAAGTAGAAACTGAGATGAAAAATTCTATATAGATTCTTACTGAGCTGTTTGTTCCAAGAAAGACATGTTTTTTTGGTTTTGTTGTTGCTTTAATGTGTGTTTGTTGTTTTCTTTGTGGGTTTTTTGCTTGTTTGGGTTTTTTTGGCATTTTTTTCTTTCTTTTTTCTTTTCTCTTTTTTTTGTGTGTGTGTGTGTGTGTGTGTGTGTGTGTATTGTTTTATGCTGCAGGAATCTTTTATCAAGGTAAACATATCTGACAAATCTTGAAAATAAACAAACATTCTCTTAAAAGCAGACTGTAACCCATTTGCTTTCCAGAACTTCATCCTCTTATAGTGGTTCTATTTAGCAGGACTCAGCTTTGCTAAGCTCTCTGCTACAATATCTCAGCTTGTTCTATTTGACGGCTGTTCCCCTGTCATCATTCATTTTCAGTGGGCAAGGGGGAGCAATTCCTGGGCATCAAATCATCATCAAGTAAACCAGCCTTGACACTAGTTAAAAAGGGAGATGGATGGTCAGTTGGCTTCTGCAGAAAATATTCTCCTAAATATCCTAGCAAGATCCCTTGATACTAGCCTAGTGCTTTTCTTTTTTTTTTT
>WBMV01006158.1:141104-146104 GCA_013396655.1 Campylorhamphus procurvoides
TTAAATGGGAGGGCAACAATCACCCATGTTTCTTCTTGGATGGCAGGTTTTCTCCCCCTCCCAAAACAAGCAAACAAACAAAAAACAAACAGGAAAAGGACCCACCAAAAAAACAACAACCAAAAATCCAAAACCACAAAAAACAAAAGAAAACCAAACCAACCCAACCTTTGTCCTAATTTGGAATTGAAAAAAAAAATAGAACAAAAACATTGTGCATGCAGGGATTATCTCTGAGTAGGATTTTTGGTGCTATCACAATATTATTGCTATAATACAGAAAAAGCAATTTTGATAATAATTTTGCAAGAGTGGTACAGAAGTTCCCAAAAGCATAACTCAGATTCATCTGCCTACTGAACTCTCATTAAACTCAATGAGAATTTGGAGACTCTCTAATGGGGGAAAAGCCAGCAAAAAGCGTAAATGTTCAGACAGCGCCTTGAGGTCCTTACTCCAGCAAAATTCTTATGTAAATCACTGGAAATTTTGTCTCACGAGGAAAATCAGATATGAACCCCATTTTGCTTGTAGAGACTGAAATATTTAAAATGCTGAACCAGCAATAACTGTTAGTATGCTCTTACAATAAGAGTTTAAAAAAATGTGTAGGGGTCAATCCTGCAAAATCCTGACATCTCTGAGAGTCTTTGTAAGTTAAGTAAGCTTTTAGTGCTCAGCAAAGGAAAGAGATCTTAGCAGTTCTGAGCTGGTGCCTCCTGAACTCCTGCTAAGGCAGAATGGGGAGTTGACACTCGCCAGTGACAGCTTGATTGAGGAAGAGGGACAATGTAGTTGACTGCCTTCTGATTTTAGCTCACATGATGTTCTTTATTACTCTTGGGGATAAGAGGTATTATTTTAAATTCCTTTTAATATTTTGTATTTAAAACATATTTTACTGACATATGGTCTATGTTTTAACAAGTCATAGAATGTATAGTGTCCTGGGAGAGTCCTAGGGTTAGATATTAACGGAAAATAAAAATACAGAAAAATATTAATAATTAAGCAGAATTTAGGCTTGCAAATATTCCTCAGCATGTAAAAACCAATTATTTTAATTTCTATTAAGTAATTAATGTATTGTACCTAAGTAACTTAGGGGCAATTGATTTATAACTACACCATTATATTACTGACTAGAACTGTGTCTCTGCTCACTGTCATATGGGATGGGATTTTCCGAAGATACTAATTTACGGTCTGTATAGTCCATGGAATGTGAATGCCTACATAGTAAAACTAAAGATATTAGTCTTCAACAAACAAATGTTTTCCTACTGATGCAAGAGTCAGAATATACATGTAGAAATACAGTTTCTTATTTTCTTGACTCATGTCCATATTTCTGCAATTATCTAAATTACACTTTCAGAGGCTTCACTCTTTTCATTTGCTATAGAGTGAAATACAGAAAAAGATTATTTTTTTTTCTCTCACAAGGGAAGTAAAATACACAACCAAATCCAGTTATTCTGAGATTTTGTCAGGGAACTTATATGCTGTTAAACATTAAAAAGATAAAATATCATAAAGTATAGTTGGTACTGGTTAAAATTAAAAGTAGTATTTATATTTTCCATTTTTAATGTCTTAGTATTTACAGCTAAACTACACGTTCCCTCTGAAAAAAAATGTGGGCTTTTTGTGAATTCTGAAAAGGTTGCAAATCTCCAGAGATATGAGCCATCAAATAGCACTACAAAGCATGGAGTAATGCATGGCTATGATGTTGATGGACAACTATATTAACTCATATCTGCAGATTACCTGGTAATTTAAAAGTTACCTGGGACATTTACAAGTTTTCTATATCAAGACCTACCTACGCTCAAAAAGTCAGTGTCATTGCTCCAATCTGGGTGTGATTCCATGTAACAAATTTTCAGGCAGCCTGGCAGGTTTGAAGGCGGCTGGTCTTCTACTGCAGATTCCTATCTGGCACTACACTTCCACTTCCACTCCTTAAACACAGGCAATCTTAGCAGTGCCAGTTTGTGCAGCCATGCTCTAAACCTGCCCTTTGAAATTGCCTGATTTTTCAAAAGACTCAAAAAGAATAAAAATTAACAAAATTGTTGTGTTGGTCTGAATTACAGCGTGACACAGCTCAGGAGTGAATATTCATAACTGAAGAGCAGAATTGCAAAACTGATCAATGGGAGGGTCAACAACAGATGAAATTAACTCTACAACTGAAGGGTTACTGGAATCAAACCATCTCCTTTGTGGAAGCTGACTCAACTAAAAGACATCAAAACATCCTTCGTCGCTGAGTCTGGACTGATCACAAGTCCCTCATTTCAGTTCTGCTTACCAGAAGAACTATATGTGCAAATGGTAGCAAAGTTGGGGTAGTTTTTAACGGGAACAGTCATGTTTCTATGTTAATACAGACCTAACACCATAGACCCTGTACACTGACTGATAGTTTTTACAAGAATAGATATATACATTACAGTAGTGTCATATTGGAATTCATGTGGCCTCTAGATGTTTCAGTCAGACTCAATACTTAATAATTGACGTATATGAGAAAACCAAGAAAGTTTGAGCAGTTTTTATAAAACTTTTCTATTTTTAGTAGCACAAAAGATAGATGAAAATTTGTTAATTGTTAAAAGTTTTTCAACCTAATCAATGCTACTTAATTTAAATATTTTAAAATATTGATGCAAAAGAAATAGCTTTACTAGACAGCTATTTATCTCATAGTTACACGAACTGAAAACACCTGCAACCAAACAATACCTGCTTTACTGACTTAATGGGGATAATGATCTAATACTTCTAAAAATGTTATTTCCATTCAATTTTCTTCAGTTAGACTCCTGATATATCCTGTTTTCTGTGCCAGTGTTTTTCATTTTGCTTGTGTAAAGACAGATTTTAAAAAAAAACCAAACTGAAAGCAGGCAGGATGAGGTATTTTCATAGGGCAGTATTAAATTATTGACAAGAGGAGAAATCAATATGAAAGGTGGAACATGGAGATTCTCGGCAGTTTTATAGAAAGATGTCTGAAATGGGAAACATGGGACATGAGGCGCTAAATGATGAGAAACTTCTCCCTTAAACACTGAGTTTTATGTTCTTCCAGGATTGACATTCTCTGGTTTGGCCTTTATCCCTTTTTCTGACCAATAGCTTAAGCAAGGTTTTGTCCTATTGTCATCTAAAAATCTGTCCTGGTATTTGCTTTGGGCCTGATTCTCTTCTTACCTGCCTCAGTGTAAATCAAGAAAACCAGTGTTGTTAAAATAACTTGAAGAGTAATATCTTTTCTGTGAAGTTTAATAGTCCTGTGCACATATTCCATATCAATCATTTGCAGACATATACATAAAATTTCTAAGTATTGAATTAACTTATTTTATCTCAGTTGAGGTTTTTTTTCACCTGTTAAAACTCTTCAGACATCTAAGTGACTTCAAATTTACATGAAGAACTGTATACTTTTGGTGTGTTTTGTTTGCTATATTTTTGTATGGCTACCAAGTTAAGAGAGATTTCCTCAGGGAGTCCTTAACTTCCAAGCTTATTTTAACAGGGGACACCTATTACTATAACTTGTCAAATCTTTTCCTGAACACAACTTATATTATGAGTCAGAGGAACATGTCCTCCCTGGGTCTATGCTCTGTCCATTTTCTGATCCTCTATTCCAATAATACTCAACTGTGATTTTGATTTCCATGAGAAAGAAGATGTGGAACATACGATCCAATGACATTTGACATGATAATGAGATTAAATTCAAAACGTTTCTGATTTCTGCTGTGATTTAGAGAGAAGTGAGGGTATCTCCACTCCACATGTCAAGGAGAGCAAGATGACAAAATCGATACTTTCCACTAATAATAAATTGCTGTGGATGATGGAGTTAAGAAGAAAATGAATTTCCTCATATTAAGATCTGGTCACCAAGGCCAACTGACATGAAAGGGAACAGCCATGCACAAGAATGTTTAAGCAGATTACTGACAGTGTTGCCTGGATATGCAGAGGAGAATTGCTGTAATGGGAACTGCTTCTGGTACCTTTAGTTATGCTTAAAAATACCTTTTGTGGATCTGAGTTGCGGTCATATTTGTACTGGAACAAAACACATACCCTTGGAGGCATAGTTTCTTTCCAGAGCTCATCCTGGGACGTCAGAGTATTGTGTTGCCTATCTGAGTTTGAAGGTTCAGGTTTGCCCTAAAGGATTATAACATTTGCTAAATTGTCATTTTCCTCCAACAGGAGCTGAAGAGTATATTTGCATTAGCATGCAGTTTTAAGCCAATGCAGCTGAGTTTACTGATACGTTTGATTGACTGTTGGCAACTTGTGCTTAATATTCAATTTTGAAACATCTTACATCCTTCATTGAATAAAACCATCTGATTTTCAAACTCTATGAAATACCTCATTCACGATGCAAGGTAATACATCTTGCTTAACACGTTTTTCATATGAATGTCTTATTTAGCTATTAATTTTACGAATATTTCATCAGATTCCTATGGGGATTCTGTTTCTATGCCTATTCCTTCTTCAAAAAGACAGAAATGCAAGGGAAAAAATGGAGTATAATTCATAAGGAATCTTTAACTCTGACTGTCATTTTACACATCCAAAACAGCAAGGGTTTGCATCCCTGTCTCAGTCCAGGGAAACAGGTGGCCTAGTCAACACAATGGGTTTAGACAAAACAGCAAAAATTTGATATTGAAAGTGAAAATTGAAATTTATATGAATCAACAGTCAATTTGAAAAATATAATAACCCTGGTATGTACTGCTACAGTGGTTCTGTTTAAACCCATCCATGATAGCTCTGAATGACTGTTGCCCTAGTTACTAAAGTAGATTACCCAGTGTAACCGGTTGAAATTGGCCAAATGCCAATTTCAAAAGGGGCTCGCGACAGAGACCCCAAGACCNGAGATTTGTTGTCCAAGAGCAAAAAGAGCCTAGATATTCATAAGTTTGGCCTGCTGTCAAAACTCTACA